>JAVJIF010011084.1:0-129088 GCA_038442645.1 Agave tequilana | reverse complement strand
TGCATATATGTTCTTGTATTGCAAATAGGAGAAAAAGATTTTGATTTATGCTTGTTGCATGTTTTATCTCCATACTTGCATACATATTCATATGCTTCATTTCCATATCTTGTTATTTATGTCTATGCATGAGTTAAGGGGGAGCTTCTTTGAAGCTTAACTTTAATCCATGCATATATACTCATGATTTTTTGTCATCATCAAAACTAGAGTGGAAGGCCTTTGGGCCAACATCTATTTCTTGATATATTGTTTAAGATAATGCGATCATAGTGGTGAGAAAACGAATGTTATGTCTAGAGTTCCTTTCGAAGAGGGAAGTTTGATTTAAGGTATTTTCTCATTCAATGAACCAACTAATGATCAATCAATTGAAACATAACTCAAGAACCTCAATTGATAAAAGCTTTAAACAATCTCATTTCGAAGATGAACTTAACTGTTTGGATGAATCGATTGGGGTGCTTTGGTTAATTACACTCTTCCGAAAGAAATGGTTAATTCAATTTTTGAGGAGATAATAAGGATGAGTCAAAATTCTAGGTATTCATGTTGTGTATGCCCCAAAAGTGCTTTTTTGATGACGATGGAATTTATGAAGAGTGAAAGAGGGAAGAAGCGTAGGAGAAAATTGAGAAAATTAAGGAACAAATTTGAGAGGATGAACATAAAAATGACAAAAAGATTGGTCTCCCCATTGTGCCCTATAAAGAGAACTCATTGGAATGATGGGAAACGAGCTAGAGGGATGAATCCTAAAAGATCTAGGTGAGGGAGATGCATGTGTTGTACATATATTTGTATATTATTATTTTTATTTCTCTCTTTTTACACTTTACTTCATGCATTCATGTATTTCATTCATACATTGGGACAATGCATGGGATAATGTGGGGAAGGGTACTAACGTTTAACTTCTAAAAAAAAAAATTTATTATTTTAACATTGATTATTGACGAACTGTAGGTTGCTGTTAACATAACTCACTAACCTTAGGTTATTAACTTAACAAAAATTTTCTTTTTATTTCTAAAAAATAATAAAAATAAAAATATTTACTAACCTTCTATAAATAAAAGGGTACTAACCTTCTAATAAATAAAAATTAAAAAAAATTAAAAAACACATAAAAAATTATTGACTAATTATAGGGAGCTGTTAACATAACACACTAACTCAGGTTATTAAATTATATATATATAAATATATATATAGATATATTTTTTTTAAAAAAAATATAAAAATATAAATAATAAAAATATAAAAATATGTAAATATAAATATTTATTTTTTTGACACAGGAGACAATATTTTGACTTATCTTTTGAAAGTAATCCAGTTTCTTAAGAATTCGGAAAATCATGATTAGGATTTCAAAAAACTTGTCAAAATAAAATAAATTGTTGGATTTTTTTTGTATAGGAGGAAAAATTGAATAGTAATTAGTCTTGATTTTTACTTAATGAAATATGCATACCTAATTACACTACATCTAGAATTCTAAGACAAAAGACTCTGTGCCTCATAAAAAAAATATATATAAAAAAAAAGAAATTTACTAATTAAGCTGGATACATGTGCCTCAAGAAGCATAAGTATTCACGCCTAAAGGTGATTTTATAAATAAAGTCCTAGTTTTGTGCCTAGTTAAACTCGATCCTTAACTCCGTGTGGTGTGTTTTCTCACTCCGTGCCCTAAACCAACCAGTTTGGGAGCCACCGACTTTAAGTTCGCTACATGAGTGGATTAGAAAGCCTAAGAAAACTAAGAAATATTATTTATATATGTACTAACATTTAATAGTCAATTAGTTAGGTATGAGGGCCTCAAGAAGCCTTGATACTTACACAAAAGAAAATTAGATGAGTTATACATATTAAAAAAAAAAGAAGAAAAAATAATATAAGAGGCATGAGAGTCCAAGTTAAAGAATTCCTAGTAAAGATTCACAAGGATGCATATGACTTAGACTTAGGTAACGAAAGAGACTATACAAAAATTCAATTTTGATTCTTACCTAAAATGGATAACAATTTATTATATAAGACAAAGTTTAAGAATGAATAAAATGATAATCCTAAACTTATAGATTACTTAATCTCTTCAACATATTTCAAATATTTTCCTTTTTATGGATTTTGTGGGTGTAATCCCGCTGAAAACCCTCACGAGACAACACTCGTCCTCTAGGGTAACCTAGAGTTTTTAACGCTTGTTGCACATGCTAAGTGCAACCGTGATGCCTACGAAAGTGAGTTAGTATAGATTAGTTTTTCTTTTCTTATTCTTTTTTATTTTACTCGAGGACGAGCAAAAGATAAGTGTGGGGTGTGATAGGTAGTAAAAGTACATATTTATCACCACATTTACTATCATATTTTCCTATTTATTCTTTTAATTATGCACTATTACTAATTTTTTATTATTTAATGTGTGCAGGTCTTGAGTAATTAAAAAATAAAGAAATAAAGCCTGATTGAAGCCCAAAAGCCCAAAAGCCCAGAAAGCCCATGCAAAAAATTGTAGTAATTTAGAAGTTTCTACATTATCTAACCTAATCTAAACTGGATTTAAATCTTTATTTAAAATCTAAGGGAGGAAAAGAAATGATAAGATAGAACTACCTAATTGCTAAAAGAAAAGGAAAAGGATAAGATGGGATGGACTTCTACTCACCCTAGTTGCTTGCAAGACAAGGCTAAAGATAAAAGGAGAAGAGTTTGAAGATAAAAATCGTTTAAAAAAATTTAGATTTATGATAACTTGCTTCCCCCAAGTTATCCGAAATCTCAAGATAAAGAGTCGGTATGCAGAATCTAGAAGGAGATACCCAATGGACGGACCAAAGGAGGCCACGCTATAGCCGTGGAACGCGGCCATAGCCGCGCTTTCACGGGTGTTTGGATAGGAATGGGTACGTGCTTTCGTAGAGGAGTTGTACTGGGACTCTACTTCCTATATCTCCTATAAATACCCCTGCAGAGCAACATAGAGGGGGCATCCAAAGACGGGAACTTAGGTTTTCCTTTAGATTTTCTCTTTTCAAAATTCTTGTAATTTCGTTTTTTTTATTTAAAGAAGCATATTTTGAAGAAGGAGAGGAGCATTGTATTTGGAAGTGATATTCAAATAAAGTTATTCTTTCTTCTTCGTTATTTAATTTTGTTGTAATTTTATTTTCTGCTAAGATCGATTATTTGTTTTCTTCTTTCTTTCACATTCTTTCACATTAAACAAAAATTGAAAATAAAAAAAAGAGATGAACTATTTAAATTTGTGGTTTGTTAATCTCTTAAACAACCCTAGTGTAGTTTAGAAGTAAATGGATTGATAATCACTTTTAGAAACCCCTCGGTTTAAAATAGTTTCCTTGAAGATTATTGATAGTTAGTTTTTCTAATCTAGGTTACACTTCTAAACGATTCTTCATAATTCATGCTTAAGACTTTGATAGCATAACTTTAAGTTAAGACTTTTCTTATGCTATACTTAGAAGTTAGGATGAATACTTGTTGAATTTTTATTAGTGCACTAGTTAGATTCTAATATCATTTATCTTGCTTGAATTTCTATAATAACCTAGGATAGATTTTACTTGTTTCAAATGATATTCACTTTTCAAGACTTGCATCATGGGTTGTGTAGAAGATTAGTAAACTGCATATCTCCAATCAAATCATTCAATCTAATCACTCTCTTTTGTTTTGTTCTAAGTAATACAGAGAAATCGTCCGAAACGCTTGCATCGCATCTTCCCTGTGGATCGACCCGCTTTGGCCCTTGTTGCGGCGGATAGAATTGAAACGAGACTTTCTAACTCTTAACCTTTTTCTTTATTACAATTTCTCGTCTCAATCATGTACTGTTAAACTGATTGCAGAAGTAGGGACATACTCTTTATATATAGAGAAACGCAACCCTCATAGACGTGATTGTCATGCTGATCAAGTGGGGATGCGAACTTCAATGAAGTGAAGACACGACTCTCAATTATTGTAGAGACGCGACTCTCAATTGTTATAGAGACGTGACTCTTAATTACTGTAGAGATGCGGCTCTCAATTGTCATAAAGACATGACTCTTATTGTTGGTGAGACGTGGCTTTTAAAATGCGAAGGTCGCGTTAGATGCTTCTAGATACGACACAGGCGCCGCGTTGGATGCGTGTCTGGCTCGGATTAAGCTCGAGATAGGCGTCACGTATCTTGGCCACTGAAAGGCCTATAAAAGACTCGAGTCTTTCAACAGTTAATTCACTTTAACTGTTCATCATCTTTGATCAGATCCACGTCTGAAGATTTAAAAAGCTCTTAGGCTTTCTTAAAACCCATAAAGTTTTGAGCTTTTCTTTTCAATCTTTTCGAAGATTTAACCATGCACATGGCTCTGAAAGAGACTATCTCTTCCTCCTCCTCTAGTACCACTGTTGCTGAGTCTCGAATGGGTGGTGCTTCTCTCTCAGAGCCCCTATTTTAGGATAAAGTCTTCAAATGGCTTCTCCATTATTATGAAACACGAAGAGGCTCTGTCCTCTTAACTTCATTTTGAAGTTTTAAAACTTCTGTTGAAGTTGAATAGTCGATGTGAATCTCATAGGTCTGCATTTGATTTGTGAAACGTGATCCTCATGTTGATGAGAAGAACGCGGATCTGGTGATCCGGCATTTCTTTGCTTTGTCAATGCATCCCTCACGTCTGCGAATTGAACACGAGTTCAGGAGAGTCTGCGTCTTGAGACTTCTGAACGTTAGTCTCGTTTATGAGACTCGCGTTTGGGTCTCTAGACTTAGAGAAATTTTAAAAGTATGGAGTCTAAACATAGGCTCCATGTGAGCCTCGCGTTTTAATCATAGAACACAGGTCTCATGTGTTGAGCCTCGCGTTTGAACTCCAACACTTGATATAATTTCACTATTTCAGAGTACTCATGTTGTGTTTTTCTCTTTGCAGTGAAGTATTCCTCCTCGAATCCTCTAGCGAAGGGGCACCATTTTGGCCATGTAGGTGGATCAGATCCGGATGTCATCTATAAACTTGGCAGCACTGTGCCGACTTTTACTGGAAAAAATTGAGAATGGTAAGCCTACTTAAGCCAGCCAAGCTCACAGACTCTCCGAGAACTTATGACGGATGGGAAACTTGAATCAAAGGACCGTTATTATTGAAAAAGCCAAATATTTTATTTGAAGACTCCATCAATAAGGATGCAGAGTGATGCTTGACGGAGCTACAAATGGCTCCATCAGCTTGGAGAGCGTCCTTTCTTCCTTCCTAACATGAAAGGATGTTTTCCTTGTCGTTCATCCAGCTGATGTCTGTTCTTGATCGATGGAGTAGGATCTGACAGAGGAACAATATGAGTTTTCTCTCGGGCAGATCTTTCATCATATGGTAGTGTCGGTGGATCATGACAAGGATATAGTTAGACTGTTTCGAGTTCTTTGGAGAAGGAGTTTCCCATAGGTAAGACTCTCCATCAGGTGTCCATGTTTATTAACCATTTATGGACGTTAAGGTGATTTCCAAAAGGCGAGTTCCGAGCGTTGGGATGGTTTCATTCTTCAGACAAGTATTGGTGGTCCAAGATTGTAGGCTTATCCTTGAAGATTGAAGGATGACTACTATAGATCAGGCCTTTATACTACGGTCTGGGACGTCCAGTATGGCACCGCATAGTAGCCATCACTATTTCATCATACTGGAGCGTTACAATTCGGAGATGTGCACATTGTTCACCCCAGTCAGGGAGATGGGGTTCGCTTTTCATGAAGGTACGAAGTCTCTGGGCTAGTGATGGGGGACATTCTCTATGAAGATACATCCCTCGGCCGAAGAACTACACTTGATGGACGATAGTGCTTCTTTAGTGTAGGTAACCTATTGGGAAGTGTTATGTCTTTCCACATCTAGGCTGAGGTCGCTGGTTTGAGGTCCAAAGGGCTCAAGCAGATGGCCTGGTGGATTACCTTTTTCATAGTTTGGGGATAAGGTTGATTATTTGACTCGCCTAGCTTCAAGTACAGATGCGAAAATTAAGGAGAGGATTAGCACCTCAAAGTCCTTTTATACCATAGAATCAGCCGAAGATACTTTCAGACTGGGCATAGTCTTTGAAAGTTTCATTATTAGGCCAGACCCCCATTTCCAACAGGGCCTTACTAGAGGTTTTTAATACTGTGGTTGAAACGGTATGTCGTGTTGACTCTTTCCCACGAAATTATAGTGGCCGATGTGGTGTATCCTGCTGTCCTACTTGTGTTTGGCCGAGGTATTGCCCTTCTTCAACGTCGGAAGATTTTGTACCATTTCTCCAGAGGTTGGAGCGCTCGTCTTGTAGCACATCTATATATTCTACATTAGGAGGGCCACTCAGAGCGACTCCAATTATTAGTTAGTCTGATGCTTCCCCAACATTCAGGATACGTCGTATGGGATCAATTCTTGGATGTCGCAGGGCTAGACGAGGACACCACTCTATAGATCGGTGTCTTCTACTGGCTAATGAGATTCGACCAGAATATCTCATTTTTCATCAAGGTGACACCTGTACAATCGAGCCTTATCTACCGAGCTGATTTGCTCGTCACTTCGGGTATAATCAGCTCTACGTAGGGAACCCAAATATCGGCCTTCACTTCAGTGGGAACCTGTTCGAAGGGGCACAAGCATGGTATTTTCACATGGCCGGAGGGACTGGGTGACGTTCAGCCTCCCTCAGCGATCACCTAGTTCATATACTAGCCTCAGTTTTTGTACTTGGTATATTATTGTCAATACTGTGCTAGGTTATGAGATGAACGCCTCATGCATTAAAGTTGTCAAATCAACTTACGAAGCTTGTAAGGGATCTAAGACCGCTCCCAAGAAGGGCATGAACGAGTATCTGGCAGCTGAGAAAAAGGTAAGTATAGAGTGTGTCACTGAGACTGACTGCAGAGGGGTACTTGGTAAGAAAATCTCAGCAAACCACAGCGAAGCATGTGCATCCATCCTCTGAAGGTAGTGTGAGTCAGAAGAAGGCTTGAAGAAAGCCTGAAGCTGAAGTTCTGCTACAGGGAGCCTCTCAGTCAGGGTTGGGCTCTGTGGAGTCTGAGGAAGAGGAGGAAGAGGCTCCTCCGCTCATTCAGAGTCAACGTAGTAGGGGCCCTGTTATTCTAGAAGGAGTAGATGTTGCGAAAGGGCCTCAGTCAGAGGCTCCATTAGCTCCCTCGATGATCTCAGATGAAGGTGCCGAAATGCAACTGGCGATGACTTCAGGCGAAGGTGCCGAAACGCAACTGGGTTCTCCAAGCATCATGATGCCAGCCTTGGGGTTGCCAGAACCAGTCCGACTACTAGACCTATTGGTGGGAAAACATCAATTGTTGAGGTTCCCTTGGTTCAGGTATCATCTTCGTCGTCTTAAGGTGACGATCAAGATATTGGGTCTAAGTCTATCCCACACGATGCCAGTAAGTCCTTACATGTGACAGAAGAGGAGATGCAAGTAGCCCCTCAGAGACAGAGTTATCATCTAAGGAGATTGCTACTGTTGAAGGTATCCTTTCTTTTTCACCCATGGTTCTCCCTATCAAAAGCGTAGATGACATCTTAATCATTTGCTTAAGTAATTTTTTGCAGGGGCTACCGCTACCACTGAAGGTGAAACCTCCTCGAACATCGCTAAGATGATTGAAGAACTGACTCAGTCAGAAGGCATGGAGGTTTCAGGATAGCACTGAGGTTGCTCTGTGAGTACGATATCTATGGCTGAGGAACCTTCTCAGCCGGAGAACTATCGGAGGACTTGCTCTCTACGTCTTCTCAACCTGTTAAGATATCAGAATTTAATATTTTTTTATCCTTGATATTGTCACTGACATCGTTGTGATAGCTGCAGATGACCTCACATCGACTCGAGCAGAAGAGCCTACCATGGGTGCCAGTGTAGAGGACATTCCTGTTGGGGTCTCCACTGAAATTGTTGAAAATCACCTAGAGGGGGGTGAATAGGTGATGATGCTAATCAATGAGCAATTTAAAAATTATGATGCAAATGTAATGCAACAATCTCACAAAACAAGACTAAGAGCCGAATTCCCTATTAAGGGCTCTGAACTCCTTCCTCCGGCTTCCTCGTAAAATGAGTGAGAGGTGCGCAATGCAACCTTGTTGTATGGGATAATGATTGACAATATGAATGAAAATGAATATGGCAATGACAATCTCAAGCAATAAGTAATGACAAGGAAAAGTAAACCAATCGCAAACACAAAGATATGTTATCGAGGTTCGAGCACCCAGCTCTACTCCCCGCCTTCCCCAGAAGGATTCTAGCTACTTCCACTATCACAAAGATCACAAATACAATGGAGTACCCAACTCCACAATCTCAAGTACAAGGAATTTCTGAGTAGTCAAAAGACCACAAACTCTCTCTTTCAATTGTCTCTTCCCTTACAAAAGGTCCTTAGAGAACAATGAGTAGGAATGAAGCTCTTGTGTGCAAGGAGAAAAGAAAATGAAATAAGAGAGTTCTTTTGAAAAACACTTCAGAAAATGAGAGAGAATTTCAGCACAAAAACCAAAAACCAAGCTCTTTTGAATGCCTTAAACTTTTGAATTTTTCTTGTAATAATTAGGTGAACCAATCTCTCCCCAAACACCCCTATTTATAGGAGAGGGCTAGGGTTAGAAGATAAAACATTTTTAAGGCTAATCAGAATGTATTAAACCCAAAACAGGTCATTTAAACTCACTTAAGTAAGAAAAAGATAAAAATAAACAGCTCAGAAAAAATGCCCGTTACTGTTCAAGCGGCTCTGTCGGTCGACCGGTCGGTCGACCGCAAGTTCAAAAATGTGACCATTGCAGGCCAGCGGTCGACCGCCCGGTCGACCCATTTTAACCGAGAGCAGAGTGACTTACAGTCGGTCGACTGCACGGTCGACCGGCAGACATGCACACGGATACGTGCACCTGCCAGTTCCTCGGTCGACTGCACGGTCGACCGGTCAAACCTAACACAGTATCAGTCGACCGGTCGGTCGACCGGAACAGGTCAAAAATCAGGTTTTTGAAAGAATATAAAGGAGATTTATTTTTGAAAAAATACTTTTGAACATAGATTTGTATAAAACACAAATATATATCTGTAGGCCAAATCTTGTAAACAAAATGTTTTTGTATAAATTATAAGAAAACATTTTGAAATAAACATGTGCGCAAAAACGTGTGTGATAGAGCTTCAAACCTATCCACTATTCTTTAACAAGCTATAAAACTAAAAATACAATGATAAAATACTTTTTGAGCAATCTTCAAGTCTTTGAGCCATCCAATGCCTTGCTAGTGCCTTCTCTTCTATGATCCTTCCTTGATTGTGCAATTTGCCTTCCTTACTATGTGAAACTTAGAAGTTCTTGCAAAAGCTAAGCCAATGGTCTCCAAACATGGTACAAAACCTGAAACTTATCTTGAACAAATTCATTAGTACCAAATAGCTCTTATTTGGTTTGTCATCATCAAAACACAAAACAAGAGAGTGTAACCTCTTGGGCCAACAATCTCCCCTTTTTGATGATGACAAAACAAATAGGCTATAGACAAAAATATGGGGGAGGAGAAGACTCCCCCTCAAATTATGCTATATTTATGCTATATGAAAAAAAAACACAAGAATTTATTAAAAACACAAAAACATACTCTTGATGCCAATTGAAACCAAATTGAAACAATACCAATAAACACAAAATACAAGAGTTCTCAAATTCATAAAACACAAGACTCATAACAAAAACACATAAAACCAAAACATATAAATTCATATGGAACCAAGACCAAATGAACTTATTTTTGTCCCATGTAAACTTATTCTCCCCCTTTTTGTCTTACATCAAAAAGGGTTATGAAAAACATGTCTATTCAATAACACAAACATTAAGTTCTCCACAAATAAACGAGAATCTAGCAAAATCAAGTGGTTTTGTGAAAATATCGGCTAGTTGTAAATCCGTGGAAACATAATCAATATCTATATATCCTTTCTCAAAATGATCTCTAAGAAAGTGATATCTAATCTCAATGTGCTTGGTCTTACTATGTTGATTTGCATTCTTAGTCATGTGTATAGTACTAGTATTATCACAAAATATTTTTATATGATCAAAATGCAAATCAAAATCAACGAGAGTATGTTTCATCCAAAGGACTTGTGCACAACAAGCTCCTGCGGCAACATACTCCGCCTCGGCGGTTGAGAGTGCTACGGAATTTTGTTTCCTAGAGGACCATGAAACAAGACAATTACCAAGAAATTGACATGTCCCACTAGTACTCTTTCTATCTACTCTACAACCCGCATAGTCGGCATCCGAATAACTCGTCATTGAGAAATCTCCGGTTTTCGGATACCATAGACCCATCCCAATAGTGCCCTTAATATAACGAATAATGCGTTTTACCACAATAAGATGGGACTCTTTAGGACACGATTGAAATCTAGCACCAAGACACACACTAAACATGATATCCGACCTACTTGCCATTAAATATAAAAGACTTCCTATCATGCTTCTATATAATTTAATATCAACATTTTTACCTTGGTCATCTTTATCAAGCTTGGTTGTAGTTGCCATGGGAGTGTTGCAAGTCTTTGAGCCTTCAAGTCCAAACTTCTTTACAAGTTCCTTTGCGTACTTGGCTTGACTTATGAACGTCCCGTTTTGCAATTGCTTGATTTGGAGTCCAAGGAAGAAATTGAGCTCACCCATTGAAGACATTTCAAACTCAAGTTGCATTACCTTTTCAAAATCCTTGCACAAAAGCTCATTAGTAGAACCAAAAATTATATCATCAACATAAATTTGCACAATTATATATCATTATCAACATGCTTAGTGAATAGAGTAGTGTCTACTTTGCCTTTAATAAAATCATTTGAAATGAGAAAACTAGAAAGCCTTTCATACCAAGCTCTTGGAGCTTGTTTCAATCCATACAAAGCTTTATCAAGTTTAAAAACAAAATCGGGATGAACATGATCAATAAAACTGGGAGGTTGAGAAACATAAACTTCTTCATTAATAAAACCATTCAAAAATGCACTTTTCACATCCATTTGAAAAAGTTTAAAATTTTTGAAAGATGCAAAAGCTAGTGTCATCCGTATGGCTTCAAGCCGTGCTACGGGTGCAAAGGTCTCCTCAAAGTTAATTCCTTCAACTTGAGTGTAACCTTGGGCCACTAACCTAGCTTTATTCCTAATGACATTTCCGGACTCATCCATCTTGTTTCTAAAGATCCACTTAGTGTCAATTATTGGTCTATCGTGGGGTTTAGGAACAAGGTGCCAAACTTGGTTGCGCTCAAATTGATTGAGTTCCTCTTGCATGGCAAGCAACCAATATGGGTCCGTCTCGGCTTCGAGAATGCCTTTGGGTTCAAAATGAGAAATGAAAGCAAAGTTACCACATAGGTCATGGAGTTTGGAGCGCGTTGTGACTCCTTTAGATGCATCACCCAAGATGAGCTCCTTAGGATGATTTGTAGTGTATCTCCAAGCTTTAGGAAGCGGTTGAGA
Source organism: Agave tequilana (assembly GCA_038442645.1). Taxonomy (NCBI): domain Eukaryota; kingdom Viridiplantae; phylum Streptophyta; class Magnoliopsida; order Asparagales; family Asparagaceae; genus Agave; species Agave tequilana. The sequence goes on along the minus strand of JAVJIF010011084.1, from coordinate 117,523 downwards.
GCTTTCCTCTTTATCCTCTTGAACATCACCAATAGATTCTTGCTTATCTTCTTGAGCGGGTGAGTCCTTCAAGGATAGTCTCTCCATGTCTTCACCTAATAGTTCAATCTCTACAACATTCTCAACAACCACATTAGATTCTTCAAATTTAACATGCATGGATTCTTCAATGGTACGAGAAGATCTAATGAATACTCTATAAGCTTTACTAGTTGTAGAATATCCAACAAAAATTGCTTCATAAGCCTTAGCATCAAATTTACCCAAATTCTCTTTAGTATTTAAAACAAAACACTTGCATCCAAAACTTTGAAATAAGCAACATTAGGTTTTCTAGAGTGATACATTTCAAAAGATGTTTTGGAAGAATTTTTACACAAATAAATACGGTTAGATATATAGCATGCGGTGTTTACGGCCTCGGCCCATAAATATTGAGGGAGGTCGTATTCACTTATCATTGTCCTAGCCATCTCTTGAAGTGTTCTATTTTTCCTTTCTACAACTCCATTTTGTTGTGGAGTTCTAGGACAAGACATTTCATGCTTAATTCCCTTTTCATCACAATAAGTCATGAAGAGTTGGTTTACAAACTCACCACCTCTATCACTTCTTATTTTCAAAATCGGAAAACCTTTTCTTTTTCAACCCTTTTTCGAAAAATCTTAAAATAAGAAAAGGTTTGATCTTTGTGTTCCAAAAAAAAAAACCGAGTGAAACGGGAAAAATCATCAACCAAAACATATGCATATCTACTACCATTTAAACTCTTAGTTTTAGTAGGTCCAAAAGATCCATATGAATTAATTCTAAAGGCCTAGTTGACATGATATCCTTGATTGGTTTGAAGGAAGACTTGGTTTGTTTCCCAAGTTGGCACGCACCACAAATGCGGTCTTTCTCAAACTTCAAGTAAGGAATACCCTTCACTAATTCCTTTGAATTAATCCTAGAAAGATGTTCAAAAGAAGCATGTCCTAATCTTCTATGCCAAAGCCAAGAATTTTCATCAAAAGCATTCAAGCATTTAGTAGAACACTCAATATTAAGCATGTCAATGATATAAACATTATCATCACGAAAACCGGTGAGAATACAATCATTTGTTTTAATATCAAAAATCTTGCAAGAACAATCATCAAAAACAACTTTAAGTCCACGATCACAAAATTGACTAATGCTAAGCAAATTATGTTTCAAACCTTCAACTAAAACAACATTCTCAATAATAGGAGATGCACCAATTTGAATGTTACCTATACCGATGATAGTCCCTTTGGAGTCATCCCCGAAGGTGACGGAGCCACCTTCCATGTACCTTGATAGGGTTGTAAAGTTGTTGATATCCGACGTCATGTGTCTTGAACAACCACTATCAAGGTACCACCGCTCCCTACGTCTTGGAGCCTTGGTGTGTACCTACACCAAACAATTTAGGACTTGATTTTGGTACCCACATTTTCTTGGGTCCTTGAGGGTTAGAGCCATGAACCCAAACAAGATTATTGGATCTATTTAATTGATCATAACAAAACTTAGCTAAATGTCCATTTTTACCACAATATGTGCATCTATATACTCTACCATATTTAAAAGCATAATGGGTGTGTGATTTGTGAGCATGAGCTTTGTGAGCATGAACATGAGAAGTGTTAGGTGTAGTATGAGCATGAGGAATCTTAGCATGCGATGTGTGCTTTTTAGAAAATTTTTCCTCAAGTTTCTTAGTGTTAAAAGCACAATCTTTCAAAACCTTTTCAAAATCAACCATTTTAGTTTTTAAAGAGGAAATTTCTTTTTCATTAACAATAGGAGATTTCCCTTACAAGAAACCTTGTAGGCATTAAACTCATTTTGAATAGAAGTGAGATTAGAAGAAATGTCATCCTTTTCTTTAGAAACCATAGCAAGTTGATTTTTGAGAAAAGCAACTTCTTTTTGCAATTTAAAGCATTCAATTTTCTTGTTATCATAAGTTTCAGAAAGTTCAACAAAAGCATGTACAAGAACTTCCTTACTTAATTCATCATCTTCATCATCAAGGGGTTGAGGGGTTACCTTAGGTGTGTTTGCCATGAAACACATATTTGCTACATCCGCCTCTTCCTCGGACTCGCTTTCTGAATCCCAAGTTGCCTTATACACTTTCTTTTCTTCCGATTTCTTTGGCTTGAAGGAGGAGGTCATCTTCTTCTTGAACTCCAGGCAATCCGCCATGATGTGTCCGGGCTTTCGGCAATTGTAGCATATAATTTTCCTCTCCTCTTTGCCTTCAAATTTTCTCCGGAAGTTGAGCTTGTTTCTCCGGTACATCCTTTTGACATTTCGCACAAGGAGGGAGAGCTCCTCATCTTCTTCTTCATCTTCTTCATCGTCTTCAAGAGTGGATGAAGACTTGAAAGCTATGGACTTCTTCTTTGTTGGAGCGGCCTCTTCTATTGCTTTCTTCTCCATCTCATGGGTCTTTAGGTTCCCAATGAGACTAATAATGTCCATCTCATCTTTGTCGTTCAATTCCTTCAAGGTGGTGGCCTTTATCTCCCAAGATGGAGGAAGAGCCCGAATCACTTTGCGCACCTTTTGATCGTTGGAGATGACGTCACCTAAGGAAGAAAGACCATTGGTGATTTTTGTGAATCTAGTAATCATACAATCAATAGATTCATCATCAAGCATTTTAAATGATTCATATTGAGACCTCAAGAGATCTATCTTAGCTCTCTTGACTTGTGAAGTCCCTTCATGTGTGACCAATAAGTGTTGCCAAATCTCATAGGCGGATTGGCAATGAATTACCCGTGTAAGGTCATCCTCATTCAAGGCGGTTAAAAGGGAGTTTTGGGCCTTGGAGTTAGCCTCATATTCTCTAAAGTTGAAGTCGGTCCATGTGCTCTCATCACTATCGGGTGCTACATAGGGTTTGGTCAAGGACTTAGCCACTAAACTACCTAATGATTGCAAAAAGATAGTCATCCTAACCTTCCAAATAGGGAAGTTGAGTCCATCAAATTTAGGTGGGGATTTAATGTTATCGGCCATGTTTACTAGTGATGAATGAATGAAATGAGAAATGTTGATTAGCAAATTTTAAGGATCTCTCTATGGATGTTAAGCCAAAACCTAGAGTCCAAGCTCTGATACCAATTGAAAATCACCTAGAGGGGGGGTGAATAGGTGATGATGCTAATCAATGAGCAATTTAAAAATTATGATGCAAATGTAATGCAACAATCTCCCAAAACAAGACTAAGAGCCGAATTCCCTATTAAGGGCTCTGAACTCCTTCCTCCGGCTTCCTCGTAAAATGAGTTAGAGGTGCGCAATGCAACCTTGTTGTATGGGATAATGATTGACAATATGAATGAAAATGAATATGGCAATGACAATCTCAAGCAATAAGTAATGACAAGGAAAAGTAAACCAATCGCAAACACAAAGATATGTTATCGAGGTTCGAGCACCCAGCTCTACTCCCCGCCTTCCCCAGAAGGATTCTAGCTACTTCCACTATCACAAAGATCACAAATACAATGGAGTACCCAACTCCACAATCTCAAGTACAAGGAATTTCTGAGTAGTCAAAAGACCACAAACTCTCTCTTTCAATTGTCTCTTCCCTTACAAAAGGTCCTTAGAGAACAATGAGTAGGAATGAAGCTCTTGTGTGCAAGGAGAAAAGAAAATGAAATCAGAGAGTTCTTTTGAAAAACACTTCAGAAAATGAGAGAGAATTTCAGCACAAAAACAAAAAACCAAGCTCTTTTGAATGCCTTAAACTTTTGAATTTTTCTTGTAATAATTAGGTGAACCAATCTCTCCCCAAACACCCCTATTTATAGGAGAGGGCTAGGGTTAGAAGATAAAACATTTTTAAGGCTAATCAGAATGTATTAAACCCAAAACAGGTCATTTAAACTCACTTAAGTAAGAAAAAGACAAAAATAAACAGCTCAGAAAAAAATGCCCGTTACTGTTCAAACGGCTCTGTCGGTCGACCGCAAGTTCAAAAATGTGACCGTTGCAGGCCAGCGGTCGACCGCCCGGTCGACCCATTTTAACCGAGAGCAGAGTGACTTACAGTCAGTCGACTGCACGGTCGACCGGCAGACATGCACACGGATACGTGCACCTGCCAGTTCCTCGGTCGACTGCACGGTCGACCGGTCAAACCTGACACAGTATCAGTCGACCGGTCGGTCGACCGGAACAGGTCAAAAATCATGTTTTTGAAAGAATATAAAGGAGATTTTGTTTTTGAAAAAAATACTTTTGAACATAGATTTGTATAAAACACAAATATATATCTGTAGGCCAAATCTTGTAAACAAAATGTTTTTGTATAAATTATAAGAAAACATTTTAGAATAAACATGTGCGCAAAAACGTGTGTGATAGAGCTTCAAACCTATCCACTATTCTTTAACAAGCTATAAAACTAAAAATACAATGATAAAATACTTTTTGAGCAATCTTCAAGTCTTTGAGCCATCCAATGTCTTGCTAGTGCCTTCTCTTCTATGATCCTTCCTTGATTGTGCAATTTGCCTTCCTTGCTATGTGAAACTTAGAAGTTCTTGCAAAAGTTAAGCCAATGGTCTCCAAACATGGTACAAAACCTGAAACTTATCTTGAACAAATTCATTAGTACCAAATAGCTCTTATTTGGTTTGTCATCATCAAAACACAAAACAAGAGAGTGTAACCTCTTGGGCCAACAATTGTTACAACCCCCAATCCTGAAGCTCCAGCAGTACCCTAGAGATGAGGCAACCTTTAACTCAATCTGCTTCTGCACTTTTGGGAGAGACACTGTTCCATTTTCAACCGTCAAGAATGTCTTTGTTATGATCATAAAGACTGAATTCGGAAGTACTGCCTCGATGCTAATACCCGCTATGGACATTCTAGAGGAGTTGTCTCTCCAAATGGTCAAGCAATTCTTCATCACGATGAAATATTGTACAGAACTAGTGCTATCTGGGTGAAGTTCCTTCGAGTTCGCACGAACACTCCTCGAGAACTAGGTTCAGAGTACCCGACAGACTGGGGGTTCTAATCGAGCGAGAGCACATCAAGTACTAATCAAACAACTAGGTACGTACTCAAGGGAACTTAGGAACCTGGTGAGAGTTAGTATGGTTGCTGATGCTCAATGGGTATCAGAGAATCTTCATGTCAATTAGGAACAAGAACGAAAGGAGATCGAGGAGCGGATAGCTGAGGAAGCTCGTTGTCTTGATGACTTCCAAGCTAGTTATCAAAATTTGACAAATGACTTTCAGAGATCTGATATCGTCACCAAGGATGCAGAGGGTATGATAGCGAGTGCTCGAGCTATAATTGCTAAAGCACAAACCTTGATCCGCGACAATGAGCTAAAGCTTGCGAATAAGAAAAAGAGGGTGGAGGAGCTTGAGGCTGCTAAAAGTTGAGTATAACAGGAGCTTGTTGTCTACACTTCAAAATTGGAAGCTCTTGAGGCACAACTTGCTACGAAAGAGCTTTTATGCAATGAGGAGTTTGGGGCCCGAACCTTAGTTGAGGTTGAAAAAGCACGCCATAGGGATATCCAGCGCCATAGGGATATCCAGCACCTCCGAGAGCAAATACAATCTCTCGCTGAGAAGTCACCCTTTTTTTGTAATACTCCATCTTATTAAATAAGAGAGTGTTTGTATCACTTTTAATTTTGATATAAATAAAAGTGATAATTTTGCCTCCGTCTTGTCTTAACTTTTTTCTGTGTTTGAAAATCAGATAAATGAAAGCGATGGCCTTCAATTGCTAGAGGTGATGATTAACAAAGCAACTCAAAGTTTAAAATTTCTATTAAGGAATTTAAACAGGTTACTATCAGAGGTGTGGTGTTAACTTGACAGGAGTTGAATTTGCGATATGAACGAATTTTTATGGACTTGATATCCTACTAATAAGAATAACAAGTGGAGTTAAATCCACTGGGATTTATGAAGATTTTTACCATCCGAGGTGTAATGTTAACATGACGGGTTAGGATTTGCAATTGGAAGCAAATTGAATTGTCAGAGGTTTAATATTAACTTGACAATGTACATGTGCTAGAGGTATGATATTAACTTAGCATCAAGAAGATCTCATTTTCATTGAGAAAACTGAGAAAATCGCTTTCATAGGCTTAATGTTAACTTAACAGTAAGATGGATGTTAGAGGTGTGATATTAACTTAGCATTTAATATCTCGACTTCGATAAGAAAGCTCAATGAAGGATCATTATCATAGGTGTATTATTTAACTTAAGAATAAAATGGATGCTAGAGGTATGATATTAACTTAGCATCAAATGTCATGTTTTCATTAAAAAAATTGAGAAAATCATCTTCATAGGTTTAATATTAACTTAACAGGAATTTATATTGCAATAGGAGTAATTTTAGTCAGAGATGTAATTTTAACTTGACCGAAAAATTTTACGATTTGAGCAGTTTAGTGGACCTGTCATTCTAGCAAAGAGAATTGACAAGTCAAAATTTTATCCACTAAGGATATTAAAGGCAATCACTGTTAGAGGTAAAATGTTAACTTAACAGTAGGATAGGTATAATGTTAACTTGACAGATTTGCTCTGTGATTATTTCGCTGGAGAAACAATTACGGCCTTTTTGATGTCTTACCATTCCATGGACAGTAATTGGTAAGAGAGTTTAGAGGAGAAAGCAAGATAAGGTCTCTCAGAATTTTTGGTAAACCCTCAGCTATCAACGAATTTGGTATGCCTTTACTAACACTGTTTGAGTTGGGCTAGCCATGCTATTTTCCTCAGCATGATGAGTTGTCGAGAATTTTTCGTTGGACTTAAATGTCAATTGCTTCCTCTATCCTTTAGCCGTCGGAGGCGTCGGATGTAGGATGTCGTCCTGCAAGTAAGCTGGGGGCCATAATGGAAAGGTTCTGTAAAGATGCATCGCGAACCTTCTTCAATGAGTTTAGCATGATAAGTCATCAGATAAACTCATTTGATCCTTCATCTGATTGTTCGGGTTTTTTTTTATCATTGAGCTTCGATCGATCGAATTATAGTAGGGAGGTATGCCACCATATATATGAAAAGCCAGGCTAGATAAGCCATCCTTTTGGATACTTAGGCATGCTCAACTTCAAAATATGACCTATTCTTCTAAGTTGAAGATAAGTGCATGTAGAGAGAGTGACAAGGTTAAAACTTGATATCTTGCCTTTATTTGTTTTCTGATGTTTACATCATGTACAATAATGTCACCCAAGTTCGATCGGCCCGACGTCGATCGATTGTAATGTGATCCTTTAAAGGAAGAAACTCTTCTTTAGCGCTCTTCCAAATATTTTGGCTTTCAAACCTTGATTTACCTAATTGATTAGGGTGAAGTTTCGATCAGAGGTGTAGTATTAACCTAATCGAGAGAAAAATGACAAAGCTAAAACTGAAGTTTCTAACTTTGTCTTTTAAATATTAACATCATGCATCATGATGTCAACAATGATCGGCTGGCTCGGCATCGATTGACCGTGATATGATCTGTTGAAGTAAGGAGCTCTTCTTTGGCGCTCTTCCAAACATCTTGGATTCAAAGCTTTGATCAGAGATGTAGTGTTAACCTGATCATAAGAAGGGTGACAAGGCTAAAATTTAAATTTTGCACTTTGTCTCTTTAATATTAACATCATGCATCGTGATGTCAACAATGTTCGGTCGGCTCGGCGTCGATCGATGTGATGTGATCTATTGATGGAAGAAGCTCTTCTTAGGCGCTCTTCCAAACATCTTGAATCTTGAAGTTTTAATCGGAGGTGTAATGTTAACTGGACCATGAGAAGATTTCTGTTAAGGATAGTACTTCTTCAAGTATTTGCTGTTGATAGGCATTATGAGCGTATCGTCGTCTAGAGTTATGACACGATATGCTCCATTTGAGTAGACTGACTCTGCCACAAATGGTCCTTTTTATTTGGGTAGAAACTTTTCTTTTGTCTTATGTGTCATAACCATGGGTCTTCTGACTGCTAAGACAAGGTCGCCTTTCTTGAAAATCTGTTCTCTGACTTTCTTATTGAAGGCTCTGAAAATCTGAGCTTGATAGAGCTCGATTTACTGTTGGGCTTGCGGATGTTTATTGTCTAAAGCTTCCAACTCCTGGAGCCGCAATCAATATTTTTGCTCATCTGCCATCTTGGTTGTCAAAGTGGCTCGTAAAGATAGGATCTGGATCTTCAATAGGAGTATAGCTTCACATCCGTACACCTAAAAAAATGGTGTGGCTTTCATTGGGGTTCTCATCATTGTGTGGTAAGCACATATGCATTCACCTAATTTGTTGTCCTAGTCACGTTGACTTTTCAAGATAAATTTCTTGAGAAGCTTTTCAATAATCTTGTTGAAGGCTTCTGTGAGGCCATTCGCGACTGGATAGCATGTTGTTGATGACACACATTGGATTCTGAATTTATTACAGAACCTCTAGAATATTTGGCTGACGAATTGGGGCCGTTATCATGGATGATTCGTCGAGGTACACCAAAGTAGTAGAACACGCGATGCTTGATGAACTTGATCACATTTGGTGTTTTTACTTCCTTTAAGGGAACAACTTCTATCTATTTAGAGAAGTAATCCGTTATGGCCAAGATGAAGCGATGTCCTTTGGATGTTGGAGGACTGATGGGTCCAATAGCATTCATTTCCCACATCTCAAATGGCCATGAAGAGAATGTTGGATGAAGATATCTCGATGCTTGGTGGACGATGTCACCATGGATCTGACATTCATGACATCGCTTAGCATAGGCGATGGTGTCAGGAATCATCTTCGGCTAATAACAACCAAGTCTTCTAAGCCGATCTCCGAGCTTAAGTCTGGGTTTGTAAGCTCTGCACACATCGTCATGAGCTTCTTTGAGTGCCTCCTATGCCTCATTGTGTGAAAAGCATCGGAATAGGATTCCATCATACGATCGGTGATACAATGTTTGTATGATTGCATTATAATAGAATCGAGGGGCCTTCCTTCTGATGGCAGCTACCTCTTTGGGGTCATCAGATAATATGCCAGATAAGACAGAGTCAATGTAAGAGAATCGCCAATCTTTAGGTTTGAGACTTGTTAAAGTATCAAAAACCTCTCTGACTTGAAGGTCTGTTCTTGGAGTTCTACTATCATCAATGGCAAATTTGCAAAAGGATAAGTCGCGACTGTAGACGAATACTATCTCCGTGGCCCCCGTGGGAAGGGCCAATGAAGTGGCAAGGGACACTAGTGCATCTGCATGTACATTTTGCTGACGCGGTACATGGTCAATATAGAAGTTTTCAAACTTCTCTGTCATGATAATGGTCGCGTTGTGATAGGGCACCAAGTCTTCATGTCAGATTTCGTACTCCCCGTGAACCTAATAACGATGAGCTTTGAATCACCGTATGCTTTGAGATTTTTGGCGTCAGTATCTTCAACAAGTTGCATCCTGATCAAGAGAGCATTATATTCTGAGACATTGTTGGAACATGACTCAGTTAATGAGAATGCACAAGGATCATATAGTTATGTGGGGAGACAAGTACTAACCCCGCACCCGCGATGATATTTTCCTCAGGGTTCGTCCTTGATGCTCCATCAAAGAATAGTTGTCACACTTGTTCTTCTGAGGAGGCATTGATGAAGTTAACTTTTGCAATCTCATCTGGGAGATCGTCATAAAGTTTTGAAGTTTCTAAAACTGGATGATCGGCCAAAAAATCTGTTATAGCTTGCCCTCTGATCACCTTTTATGGCATGAATTGCATCTCGTATTGTGAGAGCAATATGGCCCATTTCGCTAGTCTCCCGTTTAGTGAAGATGGACTTGTCATGAGCAATTGCAAAGGATTAATTTTGGAAATGACTTAAATACATTTCCCCATGAGGTAGTGTCACATCTTCTGGACAGTGAAGACTAACGCTAAGCATTTTTTTTTCATTAGGTTATAATGGTGCCCCGCTCATATCATTGCTCCACTTAAATAGTAGATCGTCTATTCGTGATTTTGATCATTGTTCTGGGCTATTAAAGCTACCAAGGAATGATCTATCAGTCAAACATATAGCAGAAAAGGTTTTCCTGATACTAGAGCTGTTAGAACTGGTGAGGTGTGAGATATTCCTTGATCTCCTCGAATGCTTCTTGCCAAGCATTATCCCAAATAAATGAGACTCCCTTCTTTATTATTTAGTGAAGGGTTGGCATCATCCTGAGAGATTCAATATAGATCTCCTGATGTATGTCAGTCATCCCTGTAAACCTCACATAGAGGAGGGGGGTGAATAGGTGACTAGCTAATCTAATGATGAATTAATGCGAAATTAAAACTATTTATGCAAACTATAAATTCTTAAACTAAACAACAAGGTATAGCACAAGAGTGTAGCCGAATTTTCCGTGAAGGGCTCTGGACTATCTCCTCAAGGTTCCTCTAGATAAGAGTTGAGGCGCTGCTTTGGCTCTCTTGGTTGAATACAAGTGTGAGCAAATAATCCCCAAGCATATATTAATTTAAGCACAAGATATATCAAGAATATAAAGATAAAGGCAAATATGAGCATGCAAGATATAAAAACAAGTGAGAGATAGAGAGAGAGAGCAATTACAAAGACGGGAGATTTATTTCGAGGTTCGAGCACACTTGCTCTACATCCTCGCCTTCAACACTATGAAGGATTTACACTAAAAAATCGATCCCACCGGATCACTTGGTGCCGCAACCCTACAAGCGAGTTCACATTAGAACTCCTTTGGACTATCTAGTCCCTTACTTGTTTCCACAAGAACAACACACCGCAAGCACGCAAGCTTGCCGAGCACCTCTACAATGAGCTTTCGCTAGAACTTGAAACACCGCGAACCAGCAAGTCCGCCTCCTCAAAGTACAAAGATGAAAACTTTGGTGATCATAACACTTTGATCATCTAAAATCCTCTCACAATAAAGATCCCTATAGGATTGATATAGTAATGGATAGCTCAAGTATTTGTAAGAAAACTAGGATTGAAGTTGTGGTGGAAAACACAAGAAATCACTTTTGAAAACTATTGATAAACTTTCCTTTTGAATGGAAGTATTTGGCTCTAAAACAAGTGGAGATAAACACTTAATAGAGTACGAAAAACTAGCTTTTAAACTTTCTAAAAATCTTATCTCAAACAGCCAAGGGAAGCCCAATTTATAGGCTCCTAAAAAACTAGCCGTTGTAGGCCAAGTCAGCACTCCAGACTGCTGGCGGTCGACCGACCGGTCGATCGGCCAACAGTCAGATTTTTGACCGTTGGGCCAGCGCTCGATCGGCCGGTCGAGTACAGGGAGTAGAGCTCACTGCCGGTCGATCGCCCGGTCGACCGGGGCCATTTTCAGAGAGCAGAACTCTCTGGCAGTCGACCGGGTCGGTCGACCGGCCCTCTAGCCAAACAAGGCATCCACGTTTTGTGCACGTCGGTCAACCGCCCAGTCGACCGACCTCTAGCTCGGTCGACCGTGCGGTCGACCGGCTGAAGGCCAGAAAACTGTTTTTGGGGATTTAAAAATTTAGCATTTTATCTTTAATAAAATCTCATAAATCTACAAAAATCTACAAAAATAAATTCTATAATATACTTTGATAAACAAACATGTTTGAGTAAAAATCAAAACATGTTACAAACATTTTGAACTATTTTTGTAACTTAGAATTTTTGGCTTAAACAAAAACCGTATTTTTCCAAATTAGTTTTTCTAGAACTTCTCCAAATACAAAAATAAGATAATTTAAACACTTTAAAGCTTAGTGTGTATGGATATGATCCACTACACGTATGTGATGAAATATCTATATTTTTGACATTAAGCTCTAAAATAGTTTTGGTTAAAACACATGTATATATGAAACTCTAAAAATCAAAACGGTATTTTTCCAAAATGAAAATTCTTTTGTATTTTTCCACAATGAAAACTCTTTTATAAAAACTCATCTAAATCTTGTGTGTGAGTGTATATGATACTTGAGCAATCACCAACTATTCTATCCTTTACATTTTATCTAAAATAAAATCTTAACAAAATAAAGCTAGACAGAAGTCTTCTCTTGAAGGTCTTCTTCTCCTTCTTGACTTGGTCCAAACTTTGATCCAAAGAGCGAGACTACTCTTGAGTACTTGATGTGATCTTGATGCACAAGCTCTTGAATCAACACATGCTAGCTCCAAAACTTGACTTGAAATCCTTTGTTAAAGCTAAACATTTACTAAGATCTTGATCACAAATCTGAGACTAATTAAATACAAGATCATTAGTAATATAACTACATGAGTTAATCATCATCAAAACTGGAGTGATGGACCTTTGGGCCAATAATCTCCCCCTTTTTGATGATGACAAAACTCATTGAGTTATATATGCATGGATTAAAGTTAAGCATCATAGAAGCTCCCCCTTAACTCATGCATAACAATAGACAAATAGGATATGGCAATGGAGTGCATAAAACTAAACAAACATATATGCATCAATACGGTGAGAGAAACATGCATAAATCAAAGTTTTTTCCAAAACTTTCTGCCCCTTTTTGTTTAAACTTTCAAAAACATTCTCCTAAAAAACACAAGATGCATAAACTCAATATATGCAAAAACACAAATATGCATATATAAACTCAAAATCTTTCTCCTTCTTTTTGTTAATCATTAATAAAGGGGTAAAAATAAAAGAAATCAAGAATAAGGATATATATGCCATACACATTAATGAAGAGGAAGACGCTAAGTTAGCTTCCATGCATACATGCATTGCATGAAGAAGGGATGACAAGCCCTAACTCACATAACGCATAATATACAATGCATAAGTGGAGATGTGAAGCTCTCCCCTCACACGTGTATCACATAAGGAAGAGATGTCAACCTCCTCAATATAAGATACACTCAACATGAATCTATATGTTGAAGGGATGTTAAACTCCCCTTACATATAGACAATACATATCAAAACATTTTTAAGTTACTTTAAAACAAATTTTGAAATCTTTTTAAATCAAATTTTAAGATATCATTTGTACATAAACAAAATTTTAAGATACCAATTGTAACTAAACAATATAAATTTTGAATTTTTCTTAAATCAACAAATCAATTTGAGATCTCACAAGATTTTGATACCATATGAAATAGGTAATATGTGATAATAATTGAAATTGAAACACTTGTACATTTTTATATCAATGAAAGAAAATATTTTGAAACATATATACCAATTGAAATATATGATAAATTTTTGATACCAAATAGGTAAAACATATTGATACCAAATGAGATTTAAACCCAGTTGGAAATTGAAACATATTGATACCAATTGAAGTATATTGTAACTTTTGATGTCATTAAAATATACCAAATGAAAATAATGCATAAGCTTATTAAAGTACCAATTGAGATACCAATTAAAAATTAAGATTTAAATCAAGCTTAGCATAAACAAACTTTGTGCTTTAAACATATAAATATATTTTAAATTAAGCACAATCAAATCATATATATATGTATGAAAATAAAAATACCAATAAAAATTGATATTACTTGAAATGCGAGGCATACATATATAGAAAACATATGAGCATACAAAATAAAAATCAATTGTGTTACCAATTGAAAACACAATGAGGATCAAGTATATAGCTCATAAATAACAACCCTATACATGCACATAATAAAAGATTTTCAATAAGGCATACAAGGCATGGTCGCCCATTCGTCCGCCCTTGAAGGGGTTGGTAGGGGTTTTCAAAGTAGGAGTTTGAAAATATTTTAGCATTGAAAAATAATACCAAATGAAGAATAAATAACTAGTTGAATTAATTTTTAAAAAACTAGTTAAAGATCCTTCAAATATGAAACCAAATCATATGTATATCATGAAACATACTAAATACATAGGAGTTGACACTCGAGATCTATAAAACACAAAAGTTTTCATAAAACTAATGTCATTAGCAAACAAATGAAGTATGAGTGCACAAGCAACATGTGAATATCATATTCATGAAAATAGTCAATTAGGCTCAAAAATATCAATCATGTGAAAAACATGAAAATTCATTTTATCAAACAAATAAGAAAATCATAAAAATTTTATTTTTTATTTAAAAACAACCTCAAGGTATATGTATGATTTATCCAAGGCTAACAATATATATACATATCCTAAACTAAAATGAGTCCATAATGTAATTTGCATGAAAGCAAGTGACTCAAGGGCATACATGTATATTTATTAGTTTTGAACAAAAGATTACATATACATGAAGCAAAAACATGAAAATAGGTAAAATAAGTGTAAATGAGTGAATCATCAAAACTATGCTATACAAGCGTATGTAGTGAGTACAAATGAGCAATGAAGTGCAAACATGAATCAAATTGTTTCTCACTACTTGTACAAGTATATATACACGTTTTGACAAAAGCTACATCTAAACAAGTATTTACCACATGAAGTACAAAACATGATTATTTTAACAAATACTAACACATGCTAAAAATCATCAATTATAAAAGCATGTAAATAAAATAAGAGTTTAGAGATAGTTACCAAACCAAAGAACTATACTCTAAGTCTCCAAAACATGGTGGTTTTTCCACCAAACCTTCCTTAATAGCGGTGCATCAATATGTGTGTCCATCTAGTCCATGTGCATCCACCACCAAGGCACCAAACCTCTCACATCATGTGAGAGCCCACACCTACATCAAACACAAAAGGTGGAGAATTTGGTACCCATTTTCTTTTGGGTCCTCGAGGGTTAGCATTATAAGGAACCCAAACATTCTTATTAGCAAAATTTAAAGAATTTATTTTATCATAACAAAATCTTGCTTTGCGGTCACAATATGTATACTTGTATACTCTATCATGCATATGTGTATGAGTGTGATCATAACGTGCAAAGTGTGCATATGCATGTTGTGGGTGATGTGCATGGACAGTCCATGTGGACCTTGTTTCTTTTGAAACAAGATTTCCAATCTAGAATGTTAAATGCACATTTGCTCAAAGTTGAGCTCAAACAATCTATTTTATTTTTCAAAATTTAACTTCATTTTTAGTAGTAGCATGAAAAGCATGGTCAACAATCTTATTCTTTTTAGAAACATTTTCTTTTTCTTTTGAAATAATTTTTCTTTTCAAAGAGGTATTTTCATTCAAAGCAACTTCTTTTTGTTTTTCCACCAAACTAATTTTATTTTTTAAAGAATTATTTCCTTCACAAAGATAATTTAATTTTGAAGATAAGGAAATAATCTCATTTTTCAAAAATTCATTTTCTTTTACAATGCATTCTAATTTATTTTGAAATAAATATTTTTCTTTTAACAAGCAATCAAATTTATTTTTCATTTTCTTATTATCCTCTTTAAGCATATCATATTTTTCTAGAAGTTGTTGAAAAATGAAGCAAGTTCATTATAAGGCATATCAACATCCTCTTCTAACCGGATTCGGTATTTATCTCAAGGAGGTTATCCCCTTGGACCATGTAGCATACGTTGGAAGCTTCACTTCCAATATCCGAGTCGCTCCCGCATAATATTGTTCTTGTTTGCCAAGAGAGACAATGGTGTTCCATACTACAAAAGTCAAATCAATATTAGAAACCCTACATAGATAATCATCACTTAGGGTTGACTTTAAAGCATGAATAGCTTTTGAGTTAGCCTCAATATACATGCTATTACTAATATATGAATCCTTAGTGGTAGCAAGATAGACATGAATACTTAGGCCTTTGAGGTACAGAGATATCTTAACCTTCCAAGTTTGGATGTTAATAATGTCAAAGGTGGGAGGTGACATGAAATCCATGTGTGTGTATAAATATTGTGATTAGCTATAAATGAGGATCTTTAACTAAAGGTTGTTAGACCCAAATCAAGAGCACTTGGCTTTGATACTAATTGAAATCACCTAGAGGGGGGTGAATAGGTGACTAGTTAATCTAATGATGAATTAATGCAGAATTAAAACTATTTATGTAAACTATAAATTCTTAAACTAAACACACAAGGTATAACACAAGAGTGTAGCTGAATTTTCCGTGAAGGGCTCTGAACTATCTCCTCAAGATTCCTCTAGATAAGAGTTGAGGTGCCGCTTTGGCTCTCTTGGTTGAAGACAAGTGTGAGTAAACAATCCCCAAGCATATATCAATTTAAGCACAAGATATATCAAGCATATAAAGATAAAGACAAATATGAACATGCAAGATATAAAGACAAGTGAGAGATAGAGAGAGCAATCGCAAACACGGGAGATTTATTTCAAAATTCGAGCACACTTACTTTACGTCCCCGCCTTCAACGCTATGAAGGATTTTCACTAAAAAACCGATCCCACCAGATCACTCAGTGCCGCAACACCTACAAGAGAGTTCACACTAGAACTCCTTTGGACTCTCAAGTCCCTCTCTTATTCCCGCAAGAACAACACACCGCAAGCACGCAAGCTTGCTGAGGCCGCACCTCTACAATGAGCCCTCATTAGAACTCGAAACCCCGCGAACCCACAAGTCCGCCTCCTCAAAGTATAAAGATGAAAACTTTGGTGATCACAACACTTTGATCACCTAAAATCATCTCACAATAAAGATCCCTATAGGATTGATATAGCAATGGATAGCTCAAGTTTTTGTGAGAAAACTAGGATTGAAGTTGTGGTGAAAAACACAAGAAATCACTTTTGAAAACTCTTGATAAACTCTCCTTTTGAATGGAAGTAATTGGATCTAAAATAAGTGGAGATAGACACTTAATAGATTAGGAAAAACTAGCTTTTAAACTCTCAAAAAATCTTATCTCAAACAGCCCAAGGGAAGCCCAATTTATAGGCTCCTCAAAAACTAGTCGTTGCAGGCCAAGTCAGTAGTCTGGACTGCTGGCGGTCGACCGCCCGGTCGACCGGCTAGCAGTCAGATTTCTGACCGCTGGGCCAGTGCTCGACCGACCGGTCGACCGTGGCCTGGATACAGAGAGTAGAGATCTCTGCCGGTCGACCGTCCGGTCGACTGGGGCCATTTCCAGAGAGCAGAACTCTGTGGTGGTCGACCGGGTAGTCGACCGGCCCTCCAGCCAAAAAAGGCGTGCATGTTTTGTGCATGTCGGTCGACCGACCTCTAGCTCGGTCGATCGTGCGGTCGACCGGTTGATGGCCAGAAAACTGTCTTTGAGGATTTAAAAACTTGGCATTTTATCTTTAATAAAATCCCATAAATCCACAAAAAATCTACAAAAATAAGTTCAGTAATATACTTTGATAAACAAACATATTTGAGTAAAAACCAAAATATGTTACAAACATTTTGAACTATTTTTATAACTTAAAAATTTTGGCTTAAAACAAAAACCGTATTTTTTCAAATTAATTTTTCTAGAACTTCTCCAAATATAAAAACAAGATATTTTAAACACTTTTAAAGCTTAGTGTGTATGGATATGATCCACTACACATATGTGATGAAATATCTATGTTTTGGACATTAAGCTCTAAAATAGTTTTGGTTAAAACACATGTATATATGAAACTCCAAAAACCAAAATGGTAGATTTTCAAAATGAAAATTCTTTTGTATTTTTTCAAAATGAAAACTCTTTTACAAAAACTCATCTAAATCTTGTGTGCGAGTGTATATGATATTTGAGCAATCCACCAACTATTCTATCATTTACATTTTATTTAAAATAAAATCTTAACAAAACAAACCTAGACACAAGTCTTCTCTTGAAGGTCTTCACTTGAAGTCTTCTTCTCCTTCTTGACTTGGTCCAAACTTTGATCCAAAGAGGTAGACTCCTCTTGAGTACTTGATGTGGTCTTTATGCATAAGCTCTTGAATCAACTCGGGCTAGCTCCAAAACTTGACTTGAAATTCTTTGTTAAAGCTAAACGTCTACTAAGATCTTGATCACAAATCTGAGACTAATTAAACACAAGATCATTAGTACTATAACTACATGAGTTAATCATCATCAAAACTAGAGTGATGGGCCTTTGGGCCAACAAATCTCTGAATTCTTTGAGATTTTTTAGAGGTTGCATCTCTTGGAAGGCACAGATCTTCTCTGGATCGAGGTGAATTCCTTGGATGTAATAACAAATTCAAGGAATTTGCCACTAGCTACCCCTAAAAAGGACTTGCTTGGGTTCATCTTCAACAGGTGAGTCCGCATATGTCGAACGCTCTTTTTAGGTCTGCAAGATGATCATCTTTGTTGCGACTTTTTACATAGATATCATCGACATATCATTCTATGGTCTTGCTTATAATGGAAGATCACATTCATGGCGCGTTAATATGTCGCACCAGCGTTCTTCAAGCCAAAGGGTATTACTATGTAGCAGTATACTCCCAAAGGTGTCATGAAAAATGTGTGTTTTTCATCTTCAAGATACATCTTAATTTGATTATACCCTAAGAAGCCATCCATGAAAGACATTCTCTCAAAACTGCACGTGTTGTCAATTATAACATTCATAATTGGGAGAGGGAATCCGTCTTTAGGACAAACGGCATTTAGATCACGGTAGTCGATGCAAATTTGAATCTTTTCATTCTTCTTAGGGACGGGCACTATATTTGCCACCCAATCAGGATATTGCTTTTTCCTAAAGAAAACAGAGTCTATGAGCTTCTTGACTTCTGATTCGATTGCTTTCATGATCTCAAGATGGAACCGTCGTTACTGTTGTTTAACTGATTTGGTGACTGGGTTGATATTGAGATGATGAATAGTAATCTGGGGATCGAGCCCAGGCATATCCTCATAATTCCAAGTGAAGACACTTTATACTCTCGTATGACATATATTAAGTCTTCTTTCTCAAAAGGTGACAAGCACTCGCTTATGAAAATGGACTTAGGGTTAGCCTTATCTTCAAGATTTATCTTAGTCACTTTATCCTCAGTATGTGGTTCGCGTTGTTCAAAGCGTATATCCCAAAGAGCATTTAAGTGTTTAATTCATGGATCATTGTCTGATTGGATTAATTGTTCATATTCAAAGGTATCTTCTTCATCATCTTCCAAGTGGTTGGTTGATACCATGTTCACTGAGAGACTTCCAAAGTTATCGCCGATGCTAACATCTGAGTCCCATGATGACGTTGCAGATGAGCTGTCCTGATAGACTTCTTTAGCAGATTCAGAATCTGATGAGACGTGTGTAGTTACATAACCGAGTCCCCTTTGGGTCTTGTGATAGTAATAAGGGTCTTTACTTTTCGGTACAAATAAACGAAATAGTGCTCGTTTCCTTTGCCGAAATTAAGGCCTGATTCCTTGGTAAAATCATACCCCATTCTTTCCATCATGTGATGTGACTTTTGTCCATAATGAAAGAATTATGGAGACTCAGAATTATCCCCTGAGCTTTCATAAGCTACGGGCTCTTTTCCTATCCGCCTGAATAGAATTGGCTTTTGACCTTTTCGCTTGGTTGGTACTTCAAAGAGGGTATTGTGTGCACCTTCGATCTTTTCACATACCAGTAGGAATGACTTTATTTGTGCATGCAATGATGTTAAAGTATTCATTGCTGACCAAGGATCACTGCCTACATCAGTGTTAGTGTCTGACGATATAAAATTCGAAGCAAATGCAAAAAAGTAAGCCAAATTTAAATCTTTATTGTTGAACCACTCGCTCTCAACATTAGCGGTGGTATCAAAATCGAGCTTATCAATGGTTGTTACTAGAGGATTTATTTCTCAGAGACATTCTTCTTCTGGCTCAGTATCAGCTTCATTGCTAGAGTCTTGTTCTTCTGGGTGTAGATTCTCATCAGTCTCGAGAGAATCCTAATAAAGTAGGGAATCAGTAAAAAAATTCTTGACTCCTTTGAATGGATGCCTTTTGGCAATCAGCTTTCTGACTTTTCCACCTTCATCAATGTATTTTATTACTTGATGAAGAGTAGACGGGACGATGGAGTTGCGGTGAATCCAAAGTCGTCCCAGCAGCAAAGTGTATGAGGTGTCAGCATCAATGACATAACATGTTACCTCACATTTCTTGTGCCTAATTTGACACCTGAGTCTAATTTTCCCCATCGGGTGCGTACCATTGGTGTTGAAGCCATAAATGGTCATCTGAGTGACACTTAACCAGTGGGTGGGGATTCCCAAATGCTGCGTGACCCTACGGGGCATAATGCTCAACGCGGATCCTGGATCAACCTGAATGTGACTTACTTCAAATAATCTAATGTACCCTGCGTAATACAGGGGTATGTCATGTTTCTTTTTAACTTACATGTCTTCTGGGGTAAAGGTGATACAGGAAAACTACTTTGAGGTATGGTGGCAATGGTTGCCATCTTCCTCTTCACATGTAGTAGGAATTTAGGTTACGAAAAGCTCTACATCTGCTAATGCTTCTTTTAGATTGTCCCTTATAGACTTGAAAAGCCTTAGGAGCTCATAGAGAGTGATTTGAGTAGAGATATTGGCTAGTTGAGCCAAGACATCAAAACAAAAAAGAGTTAATGGTCCCACACTGCTTTTTGGAAGAGCTTTGAGATACCCAAGCTCTTTCTACTTTTCCACGAATGGCTTCATTGACTACTCGATTATTTTCTCAGCTGGTCGTGGGGAGTTTACCATCAGCTCATGATTAGTATACGATTATGCATTATTATATCACATTTCCCACCGATTTATGAATAAATTGTCAGTCTAAACCGTGTTTTGGTCTTTATTGCAAGTAGATCCAAAGTTCAAGGGCAAAGGAGTAATAAGAGCTTAATTAAACCTCTTTTATGGTAATTAATCCCGCATTACTTGGAGGCCAAGCAAAGGATTATCTAGAAGATTCATTGAACCTAGACTCCTGCGCATGTCAGACGAATATTCGGGCGAAATTACCAGAAACAGAATATACCCTGAACATTCTCGAAGCCAGAGGGAGCCCCTGACGAAATCCAGGGAACCACCTCCCTGGTATTACCACGGATACGCGGCAATAGCCGCATTTTCGTGGCAAAGGAGTGGAGCCACGCGTCGATTTTTGACGCGTGGCCCCGTCTCGTCTTTCAGAAGCCTCCTGTGCCTATATATATCCCTGTATTTGGCCAAAACGAGGGCAGTCTTCGTTTTTAGGAGTAGGTGCAGATTTTAGGAGTAGTGTAGGTAGGTGCTCTTCATTTCTCTTGTATTTTCATTTCTTTTTAGATCATTGTAGTAGGGCTGAGTGATTCATAGAGAGAGATAGAGAGGTATTGATGTAATAGATAGTGACAGTCTATGTAAAGGTGCCTCCTTTCTCTTCCATTGTAATCTCCTTCACCTTCTACATGATTTCTTGCTAACTTTTATTCTCATGGCAATCTAACTACTAACCACTAACCATCTAACCACTTACTTGATAATCCACATGAATCGGGTAGCCTCTATTAAAGCCTTGTTCTTGCAAGAGCCATTGATGGCCAATGATGATGGGTTCTAACATCTAACTTGCTAACTTGCTAACCAAGCTAACTCTCTTTTATTTCATACTTTCTTTTGTCTTCTAATGAGTTGATGCTTGTATTAGCTTGATCTTGATGCATGTTTGAATGTGATGAACCATCTATGTGCCATGCTTTGTATCGTCTCTTGAAGCCAAGGATTATTGATGGCCGAGGATTAAAATGTGAGGCAACTATCATGAAGAGGTTAGCATGGTTAGTGGAGTATTTAGTAGTTAGTTGCCATGAGTTTTCTTTTCTCTTCTTTTAGAAACTATTTTCAAGCTTCTTTTCTTATTTTTCTATCGATGTTTTCACCATCCTCTTAGTTCAACCTTGTTCCATTTTCTTTTCTATTCGTTTTTCCAACTCACTTTTATTTTGCTTTCTTCGCCGTTTTCATCGCTCTCCTCACCTACCACATTCTGGATTTCCTTTTCCTTTTCTTTTCACTTTCTTTTTCCTTCTTTCAACAAAGAAGAAGTGTTAACAAAAGACGTGAATAGAAACTGTCAATGCTTCTATCGCCTCCCTTCCTTGTGGATACGACCCGTTGAGCCAATGCTATAACGGAAGTATCGAGGGTACAGTAGCACATTCGAGCTTTTATATCGGTTTTACATAATACACACTTTTGAGTGCTAGTTCCGCCTCGATCAAATTTTTAGCGCCGTTGCCGGGGAAGGGAATGGTTTCGTTTTTACGTTTTTGTTAACATTGTCTTCTCTGTTTTGGTATGCAGGACAAGCTTTACAGGTGCTTAATATTGCAATACATAAATTAGCTTTGCATCTCCCTGCTCTTGAAAGTAGGGCCCCAGATTTTGAAGAACTCGCAAACGCGACATTTGCCGCGAAAACGCTGCCATTTTGTGATGATTGTAAATCTTGTTGTGTTGGGATGTGTTGATTGTAATAGCTAGTATATTTGTGCTGCTATTTTTTCTGCTTTGATTGCCTACACACCATAATAAATTAAAGAACTAAAATACGGTATTTGGACGCGTTTAAAATGGTTTAGACATTTGCATTTAGGCACCTGTCAATTCAATTTCAAAATACTGTATTTTTGTTCTGTTGTTGTGATTTGGATGGAGATGTAAATATGGCATTGCATATAGCATAGGACAAACACGTGGGTTATTTATCGCTTTCTGTTATATTCTTGTCTATATTGCACACTTGCACGAATTGAACTTAAGGGCAAACTCCAAACAAGATAAGGTGGGGATTTACTTACCCTTCCTTAGCCCAAAAGTCATCTCCCCACTCACACAACCCAAGCCCTAATAAAATTTGAATAGACGTTGGCCTCTAGGGACATCTAGGTTTAGGTCAACCCTCCTATTGGCTTGGTTTTGATTTTTCTTTCTTTTTGTTTGTTGTTTGATTTTTCCTTTTTGTTTGTGATTGTTTGTGAAATGGCATTCAATAATAACAATTCTTTCAATCCGAATATGAATCCATATTTCACACCAACCCCATTTTCGGATAATTCCAACCCGGCGTTTTACAATATGCATCAACCAAATACACCGGGTTGGCCTTATCCGAATCAATACAACCCATACCCACATTCTTATGATTATAATTTCCAAAATAATTTCAACTAGTCACAGAGTCAATGGGGATTCACTTCCCCTGAGTTTAATTATCAACCTCCTTGTCCATAATATTCACCTTGTCCACAATTTACACAATGTTCATTCCCCGATTTCGCTTCCTATACTCCTTTTTCTGAACTACCAATTGAAGAAAAATCTGAGTTCGAAAAGAGAGTAGAAGCCAATTTACAAGAGGCCGAGCAACAACTTCAGAAAACATTGGCCTCTCTAAAACATATTCAAGAGTCTTACTCAATTCCACCTCCCCATAATGAACAACCATCTGTCATGGAAACGAGTAAAGAATTCTTGTGTGAGTCCAAGTTTCAATCTCAACACATTTTTGACTCACATTCTTCACAAAATTTCCAAAATCATGATTCTTATACTCCCATTCTAGAGCAACCACTTGGAGATACATCATATCAAGATAAGAGTATAGATATCTTGCAGGAGTCTATATTACAATTCAAAAATCATCTGCTGAGTCTGTCAATAGGGTGGAAGCACAATTGAGTCAATTGGTTAACATTTATAGGAATGAGGAAACTCTATCTTATCAACCTTTGACCAATTCAGCTATGCCAAACTCTATTGATCTGACCCAAGACTCTTATCATTTTGGAAATCATGATTCAATTTCAGCACACCCATCTGAACTTGGCCAAACTTTAAATGTTAAAGATTCCATTGACATTTTGGCAAGTTATCCATTTCCTGAAATTGAACTTGAGCATGAATATGATCATGACCTCAAATTAGTGATTCAATTCTACTTCCTGATTCAATTATGACTCCGGTGTCTTCACCTGAATTCAGTCCTTTTCTCGAGTCAATATTGAATCCTGTACCAATCCATTGTGAAATTGAATCACCAATCTCTTATGATGATCATATTGAACTTGACCAATTTCATACTTTTGAATGTCCCATTGATAAATTGGCAAGTTCTCATTTTTGTGGAATTGAACTCAATGAGGAATGTGACTTTGACCCTCAAATTTGTGATCCAGTTCAAATTCCTGAATCATTATTGACTCCTGTTATATTGCCCAATTTGAGTAACATTTTAGAGTCAATTTTGATTCCCATACCTGCTATTTCTGAACTTGAATCACCAATCAAAGATAGTCACATTCCATCATGGGGAAATTGTGGACTTGAGTTTCAACTTCTTGATTTGGACCCACTTTCTGAACCGATATCGACTCCCGAACCTTTACTTGACTTGAGTCATTTTTTTGAGTCGATATTAGTTCCTATATTTCCTGAGTCCAAATCAATCATTCCATTCTGGGACAAAGGTGTTGATAAATTTCACTCCGAAATTATTTTGAAAATTTGGAAATTAGATGGGGTAAATTTTTTAATAAAAATCATAAATACATACATCTTTTTAGTGGCTTGTATCGTGGAGGTCTCTGGTGGGTTCCTCCGGACTCCACGCAAGAATGATTGGGTCGCATTTCGTGGACCAATCAGACCGCCACCGGAACCACCACCTTGAGGTGATTTTTCCTTTCCTCTCTATTTGTTTCATGCATACATACATCACGATGCATTGAGGACAATGCATGAGATAAGTGTGGGGGAGGGTTTACTAACTTAGAGTTTTTAGATTTTCTTTCTTTTACACTTCTTTTAGGATACTTTTAGAAATCTTCCCTTTTGTATAGGAATTTTCTTTCTTTAAAAACTTTTTGAAATAAGAGATAAAGTTTTAATCTATTTTTTAGAAAATTAAGATGATCTTAGAAATTAAGAAAGCCTTAATTATGACATCTTAAACCTAGTCGAAATAATGGATCTTGTTTAAAATTATAGGTTAGGTATAAAAGATTGGGGAGATAATTTTATCTTGAATATTTTGCCTTAGATAGTATGCATTTCACATTTACACAATTTTTGGGATGGAAACAAAGACCTAAAATGCCATAAAGCAAAAATAAATAAAAAGAAATATATATATATATATATATATATATATATATATATATATATATATATATATAAAACATCACTTATTAAGCTGGATAACTATGCCTCAAGAAGCATGATTATTCACGCCTAACGGTGGTCAAAAGAATCAAATAATCTTCCTTAGTTTTGTGGCCTTGTTTACTCGAGTCCTTTAACCCGAGGGATGTTTTCTCATCTGGTGCCCTAGGACTGTCTGGTTTGGGAGTCATCGGTTATAGGCTCGCTACATGGGTGAACTAGAAAGCCTAAGAAAACTAAGGGAAGAAGAAAAAGAAAAAAAAAATATAAATATATAAATGGCTTGATGGTTAGAGTTGAAATCCCAGAAATCTTCACTATCACAAAGTGCATATTATCTAGGTTTTATGAAAGATAAAATATTCAATCCAATTTTGAATGCTTACCTTAATTGAAGACAAGATCTTGCATAGAGACTAAGCTTAAGGAAGAATGATTTGTGGTGGACTTATGACCTTAGATCACTTATATTTTTGCAAAAAAATTTTATAAACTTGTCTCTCTTTCAAAATGTGTTTTCAAAATACTAACATTTGTCTTCTTTCTTTATGGATTTTGTGGGTGCAATCCGCTGAAAACCCTCAGGAGACAACACTCCAACTCCTCCTCTAGGGTAACCTAGAGGTTTAACGGCTTGTTGCACATGCTCAGTGCAATCGCGTCACCTGCAAAAATGATGTAATAACATTTGTAGTATAGTTTTCTTTTCTTGTTTTGCTCGGGACGAGCAAAAGAATAAGTGTGGGGGTGTGATTAGTCTATGATTATACATTATTATATTGCATTTCCCACCAATTTATGAATAAATTGTCGATCTAAACCGTGTTTTGGTCTTTATTGCAGGTAGATCCAAAGTTCAAGGGCAAAGGAGTAATAAGAGCTTAATTAAACCTCTTTTATGGTAATTAATCCCACATTACTTGGAGGCCAAGCAAAGGATTATCTAGAAGATTCATTGAACCTAGACTCCTGCGCATGTCAGACGAATATTCGGGCGAAATTATCAGAAACAGAATATACCCTGAACATTCTCGAATCCAGAGGGAGCCCCTGACGAAATCCAGGGACCCACCTCCCTGGTATTGCCTCGGAAACGCGGCAATAGCCGCGTTTTCACTGCAAAGGAGTGGAGCCACGCGTCGATTTTCGATGCGTGGCCCCGTCTCGTCTTCCAGAAGCCTCCTGTGCCTATATATATCCCTGTATTTGGCCAAAACGAGGGCAGTCTTCGTTTTTAGGAGTAGGTGCAGATTTTAGGAGTAGTGTAGGTAGGTGCTCTTCATTTCTCTTGTATTTTCATTTCTTTTTAGATCATTGTAGTAGGGCTGAGTGATTCATAGAGAGAGATAGAGAGGTATTGATGTAATAGATAGTGACAGTCTATGTAAAGGTGTCTCCTTTCTCTTCCATTGTAATCTCCTTCACCTTCTACATGATTTCTTACTAACTTTTATTCTCATGGCAATCTAACTACTAACCACTAACCATCTAACCACTTACTTGATAATCCACATGAATCGGGTAGCCTCTATTAAGGCCTTGTTCTTGCAAGAGCCATTGATGGCCAATGATGATGGGTTCTAACATCTAACTTGCTAACTTGCTAACCAAGCTAACTCTCTTTTATTTCATGCTTTCTTTTAGTAGTCTAATGAGTTGATGCTTGTATTAGCTTGATCTTGATGCATGTTTGAATGTGATGAACCATCTATGTGCCATGCTTTGTATCGTCTCTTGAAGCCAAGGATTATTGATGGCCGAGGATCAAAATGTGAGGCAACTATCATGAAGAGGTTAGCATGGTTAGTGGAGTATTTAGTAGTTAGTAGCCATGAGTTTTTTTTTCTCTTCTTTTAGAAACTATTTTCAAGCTTCTTTTCTTATTTTTCTATCGATGTTTTCACCATCCTCTTAGTTCAACCTTGTTCCATTTTCTTTCTATTCGTTTTTTCCAACTCACCTTTATTTTGCTTTCTTCACCGTTTTCATCGCTCTCCTCACCTACCACATTCTGGATTTCCTTTTCCTTTTCTTTTCACTTTCTTTTTCATTCTTTCAACAAAGAAGAAGTGTTAACAAAAGACGTGAATAGAAACTGTCAATGCTTCTATCGCCTCCCTTCCCTGTGGATACGACCTGTTAAGCCAATGCTATAACGGAAGTATCGAGGGTACCGTAGCACATTCGAGCTTTTACATCGGTTTTACATAATACACACTTTTGAGTGCTAGTTCTGCCTCGATCAGCTCACTGTACTATTTCAAGTATTTCCTGCCAGATCGAGTCTTTGATGTGAGAGGTGTGCCTGTGTCAGCAACAAAGGTAGATTTCTCATCTCTTGAACTAGTAAAGGAGGTGACATCTTCCTTAGTTTCTCTTGTAGAGACGCTTACCACATTGCTAGAGAATGTTTTAGCCTTACCTTTGGACTTTCTGCCTGTGATAGTCTTCCACTGCTAGCTTTCGATAATTTCAGGATGGACCCACATTGTCTCTCCTTGAGGAGTATGGACAGAAATGAGACCTTTCTCCTTCTAGTTATAAGAATAAGTATTGGTCACTCTTAGTTCCCCGTTCGGGATGGGAACCACTCCGTTTGGTGCTAGAGACGGTCGAATTGGTGATGTAGTCATCATATTGGCAGCCACCTTCTTCTGTTATGGACGAAGCTTCAATACCTCTCCATCAATCAGAGCCTGAAAGACATCTTTAAAGATATAGCAATTCTTAGTAAGGTGCCCCAGCATCCCGTGATTTAATCAGTAACTGTGATCATCAGTCTTTCCTACCTCTACAGGCCGTCTGATCTCCAGCAATTTGAGCATGTTACACTTTTGAAGTAACTTAAATAAAGAGACCACGTGCTCATTGATTAGTCTCTAATTTTGCATAATTTTCATCACATTCTCATATTTATTTTATGTAAAATTTTGCTAATAAAGCCTTACTTGCTTGATCCTAGGTCCATAGTGTGTAAATGAAGAAGACCCTAAATCACCAATTAATGGGTGATTAAAGGCCTACGAAGTAGCCATTGACTTTATGGAGGAGATTTTGTCAGCCCAGGGCATCAAATCACGAATTCGAGAGATCAAGTAGACAGGGGATAGACTGGGCAACGTACTGCCCGAAGCCAGGCGCGCACCGCCCTGGCAGGGCCGCTTTTCTGCAGCAGGCCAGGGGTCGTTCCCCTGGCCCCCTTTCCTCTGATGCCTATAAATACCCCCCAGGGGCTTCAGTTGGGAGATATCCAGAGTTAGAGCATTGTTGCAATCTTGTTTTTAGGATTGTAGTTGTTTTAGTTTCTTTCCTCTTCTAGCTTTAGTTTTAGCCATTAGAGTGAAAGAGAGAGAGAGAGTGTAAAGGTTGTATTTGAAGGTGACAAGCTAATACAAGTAACAACTTCTCGTTCTTCTTTCCATTTACTTGTCTTTGCCATTTACTTTTACTTCCTTATTGTAGTGTAACTTCTTTCCTCTTCACTTCTTTTCTTTTGCTTTCTTGTAGTGTAACTCTCTTTCTCTTTACCCCTTTTCTTTTGTTATTTTTTTACTACCATGTCTAACCAACTCTTTCATAGCATGGCTAACTAACTACTAACCCACTAATCTCTAACAACTTGCTTGATAAACCTAAATGAGTCAATAGTGTCAATTAAGCCTTGTGCAAACGAGAGCTATGACATCTTAAGATGAGGGTTCTAACTCTAACTACATACAAGTATTACTTTCTTATACTTCTTGCTTAATGATTTTTGATGATCTGTGAGTTGTGTTCTTTACTTGTTGTTGTAAGTTAGAGATTTTCCTTTTAACTTTGCCGATACCATTAGTGCACTTATGTCTTCCCTTATTCTCGCTTTTTATTGGACCTTGATAAGAGAATGTCCAAGTTTTTGCCGTGTTAAGTTAAATTATAGGAAGAACTTTCACTCGATTTTTACGTGAATAGTTCCTATGCATAAGGTTATGCTTGCTTATGATCCATCGTGGGGCTACATCTTCAAGAAGTTAGGGATTAGTGGGAGCAATTAGTAGAAAGTTAGCCATGCAATTTTACCATCTAGAAAAATCACTTCTACAACCACTAAATCATTTTAAAACAATTTTTGAAACCAACTTGTTTTCATTTTTCAATTCTTTATTTTAAACAAAGAACTTTCTCTTTTCTTGAATAAAGAAGCCGCATCAAGCTTTCATCGCTCTCCCTCCTTGTGGATACGACCCGTATAGCTACTTCGCTACTATGGAAGAATTGCAAAAGCAATAACATCGACCCACACTCTTTTCACTTATTTTTGTACTTGCATTTTGCCGATCAAATTTTGGCACCGTTACCGGGGAGGGAACGACTTTATTGTTCAATACTAAAAATTGTTCTTTGTTTTTGTGTGTAGGAAAGGTACCAAGGAGCTTACGATCACGAGAAGTGAAAGAAGTGGCCAAGGACATTGCGCGAGAATTCATTTGCCCTCGAAAAAAATTCGTGTAAAAGCGAGTTTTTCTAATTGAAGTATTAACAAACTCGTTTGTAGGGTTACCGAAAGCCGCTAAAAATTGCTTTCTAAATTTTTTAGTTCCATTGAATGCTTCACCCTATACATGTGTAATAAACTCAACAGAAATTCACTTGTTGCTTAATTAGACTTTTACATTTAGGACACGTGTCTATTTCAATTCATTTCAATTTCTGTTGAAGAGTGCTGGAGAAAAGGTACGTGTGCATTCATATAGAATAGGACCAATATTTTGGAGTGATTTATCACTTTGAGTGTTACCTTGTTGTGAATAAACTGTATACTTGCACAATTGACTTTAAGGGCAAAACCCAAATAAACAAGATAAGGTGGGGATTTCATCACCCTTCCTTAGCTCAAAAACCAACTCCAAGTGCACTCACACTTTCCCAAGCCTTAACTAAAAATCAATAGACGTTGGCCCTAGGGACATCTCGGACTCACTAAGAGATTAACTGAGGTTGGAAATTGCAAGAACTATACTCCTGCAAAATCGGTGTCTAAGGAAAGTGGATTGAGAGGCAAAGCCTCGAAAGCTCCGTAGTTTGGCATAATTAGGCCCGTGGCTAACGCCCGGATATCTCCCCCTGAGCTTTGCCCTTTCCTGACCGATTAGCTTGTAGTCAAGTTCCTGCAACAACCTCCCCCGGAGAATCAACCAGTTAGGAGTTGTCTAGGTCCAGGTACCTTAGACTAAGGCTTGGTGGTTGTTTTTCTTTCTTTTGTTTGTTTTTTATTCTTTTCGATTGTTTGTTTGTTTTTACGTTGTTTGTGGTGTGCTGCATGCAAGAGTGGGTGAGAGATCCTGCAACTTTCATATTAACCAGAAACACTTCTCTACCCTTGCATCCAGAACCGGTGATGGCGTCACTTCAGGACAGATTTTACCCGATCAGAACCTCATTACCATCTTGTATAAAACTGCCTGAGGCAAATGAAAATAACTTTTAATTAAAGCCTCAATTCATCAACACTCTCCCAAAGTTTCATGGTTTAGTATCGGAGGACGCATACTTTTTTGTTAGGAAATTTGAAGAAGTGTGCCTCATGATGCGTATACCCCAACTAGGAGACGATGCCGTTAGGTTACGTTTCATCCCCTTTTCCCTAAAGGACCTAGCAAAGAAATGGTTGTACAGTTTGGTGGTAGATTCTGTCATGACATGGGATGATTTCATCAAGACCTTTTTGAAGAAATTCTACCCAATTCACAAAACTGCCCTCATTAGAAAGAATATCATGCAGTTCAGACAAGAACCGAGCGAACAATTTTGGAGATACTTTGAGCGATTCAAAGATCTCCTAGCCAGTGCCCCCATCATGGTGTGGAGAAAAGACATTGTGCCAGATTCTCTACGATGGCTTAGATTATCAAACGAAAACCCTTTTAGAAACCATGTGTCAGGGAGGGTTCTTGCAAAAGGATGAGAACCAGGGTTGGAATTTATTTAAGGATTTAGCTGAGAAAACCGTGCAATAGGAGCCAGCCTCGAAAAAAACCTAACAATTCACAATCTATAGCTTCAAGAGGAGGGCTCCTATCCATAGAATCATCCATATCTGCCGAGGCTAAGATTGTAACCCTAACGAGGAGAATAGAGGCTCTAGAGACAAAGAGCCAGCCAATGTCAATCAAATCAACCTACCACCAATTCACAATCCGGGTTGTTCATACTGTCAGGCACCAAACCATGCCTTTGAAGAGTGCCCTATTTTTCATGCCCAACAAGTGCCACCGGAACACCTGAATGCGGCATACTCACAGCCGCCACATAATCCCTACTCGCAAACATACAATCTAGGTTGGAGGAATCACCCAAATTTCTCCTGGCACCAGAACAATCCTCCTAGGCCTAATTTCTCCAATAATTTTCACCATCCTAGTCCTCCACCAAATTTTCCCAGTCAAGCTCCATCTTCCTCCTCTCAAAGTTCACCCATGAAAAAGAAATTCAATAAGTTAGAGGAAAGCATGGAAGCTTTTATGATGTCTCAAACTGCTTTTATGCAAAATCATGGACAAATGCTGAACAACCATTCACATGCTATATCGAGATTGAAAATGCAGATGAGCCAATTGCTAGCTCCCTAAGTGAAAGACCAAAGGGTACTTTACCTAGTCAGCCGCTAGTTAACCCAAAAAGCTCCAATCAAGCATATGAAATTCAGGATCCATCGATCAACCAGTGCAATGCTATTCAGACACTTCGATCTGGAAAGAAGGTAGACAACTAGGTCTACCAATAGAAAAATCCAGGCCATCCTGGTCTTCTCCAGCCTCCACCTCTGCTAGTTCCTCCAAAACTGCCCCTCAAACATCTGACGAGGACAAAGCTACTGAACAAGTTCATAAGCCTGTAGCACCCTTTCCCAATAGGCTTAGGAACAACAATCAGAATATGCACATGGAGAAGATGCTAGAGATGTTCAACCAGGTTAAATTGAATATGCCTCTTCTTGACGCTGTCTAACAAGTCTCAGCTTATGCCAAATTTCTTAAGGATATATGTATGAAGAAGAGAAAGACAAATGCGCCCAAGAAAGTATTCTTGGCAACCAATATAAGTGAAATTCTGTCTGGTCCCATTCTGATGAAATACAAGGATCTCGAATGTCCCACAATTTCCTGCACCATAGGATAGACAGAAATTAGTAGAGCGCTTCTTGACCTGGGAGCAAGTATCAACTTGCTACCTCTCTCAGTATACCAGCAACTTGGATTGGGCGAACTGAGTCTAACCCGAGTCACCATTCAGTTAGCTTACCGATCTGTGAAGATCCTGAAAGGAGAAATCACAGACGTCCTTATCCAGATCGGGGATTTCATCTACCCCGTTGACTTCATTGTGCTTGAGATCCAACCTATGTTCAATCTAAGGTCTCAAACTCCAGTCATCTTAGGGCGTCCATTCCTTGCTACAGCCAATGTCATAATCAACTATAGGAATATGTCCATGTGATTGACCTTTGGAGATATGACGAAGGAAGTCAATGTCTTCAATCTTGGAAGACAACCTAAGGATGTCAATAATGAGAGGTTTAAGGTCGATTCTATTGAAAACCTTACCAGTGAGCATGAGAAAAGCATGGAGATAGAAATGAAGGCAGAGTTTGATCTGGAGGCTGAGGATTTTAATCTAGACTAGAACGTAGATTCAGCAGTGGACTGGGCGTCAAGCCCAAGTGTACCTCATCATAGGATTGAAAGCCCGGAGATTGCATCCAATGAAGCAACACCTTCCCTAGAGCTAAAATCCTTACCTGAACACCTCAAGTATGCCTACGGGAAGGAAAGGACATCTTTCAGTCATCATAGCATCCCACCTGACTGAGCAACAAGAGGACAGCTTAATGCCTATTCTGAAAAGACATCGGGAAGCAATTGGATGGATGATGAAGGACATCAAAGGAATAAGTCCAGTCATAGTGCAACATAGAATCCATTTAGTCAATGAAGCAACCCCCAGGAGGCACCCACATCGCAGACTTAACCCGCTCATGCAAGAGGCAGTTAAAACGAAAATTTTGAAACTATTAGATAATGGGATCATTTATCCTATTTCTGACAGCCAATGGGTTAGCCCTGTTCATGCGGTCCCAAAGAAAGCTGGCTTTACGGTGGTTGAAAATGACCAAAAAGAGCTGGTGCAAACAAGACTAAAGTTGAATGCAGCCATTCGTAAAGACCACTTCCCGCTACCCCGACCAAATGCTTGAACGATTGGCTGGACATGAGTACTATTGCTTTCTAGATGGGTACTCGGGATACAACCAAATCTCTATTTCTATAGAAGACCAGGAAAAGACCACGTTTACTTTCCCATTCGAAACCTTTGCTTATCGGCACATGCCTTTTGGATTGTGCAATGCTCCCGCAATATTCCAACAGTGCATGCTTAGTTTGTTCTCTGACATGGTGGAACGTTTTCTTGAGATTTTCATGGATGACTTCTCTATCTACGGAGATTCATTTGATCAGTGCCTTCATCACTTAGAGTTAGTTCTGTAAAGATACAAGGAGAAGAACCTAACACTAAACTGGGAGAAATGTCACTTCATGGTGAGGCAGGGGATTGTCTTAGGCCATGAGATTTCTAGGAGAGGCATTGAAGTGGACAAGGCTAAAGTAGAAGTGATTGCTAAGCTTCCACCACCCAAAAGCATCAAGGATATTAGATCCTTTCTAGGGCATGCTAGGTTCTACCGACAGTTCATTAAGAATTTTAGCAAAATCGCTTGGTCCTTAACCAACCTGCTCGCTAAGGACATGCCCTTTGATTTTAACGATGAATGTTTCAAATCATGGGGGAAGCTTAAGCAAGAACTTATTTCTGTGCCTATTATTTCTGCTCCTAATTGGGCCCAACCATTTGAAATCATGTGCAACGCCTCTGATTTTGCTATTGGAGCTGTTCTAGGACAGTGTATCGATAATAGGCAGCACGTGATTTATTACTCGAGTAGGACCTTGAATGACGCCCAACAGAATTATACAACGACCGTGAAGGAATTCTTGGCCGTTGTCTTTGCGTTAGAAAAGTTCTAGCCATACTTGTTGGGTCGAAGACGATGATTTTCACAGATCACTCAACACTGAAATACCTCATGACCAAGAAGGAAGCTAAGGCCCGATTGATTCGGTGGATCCTTTTGCTTCAAGAATTTGACTTGGAAATTTGGGATAAACAAGGTATAGAAAATGTGGTCGCTAATCATCTATCACGAATTCCGAACGCACCTCTCATACAAGCTCCGATCAACGAGGATTTCCTAGACGAGCACATCCTAGCCATTTTCAAGGAACCCAGGTATGCAGACATTGTCAATTACCTGGCCACTGGGACAATTACCTGCTGACTGGATAAAGCAAGACCAGTGTCATTTCTTTACCCAAGTACGGTACTTCTTCTGGTAAGAGCTGTATCTTTTTAAGTATTGTCCCGACCAGATTATTCAAAGATGCATACTAGAGGAAGAACAGAGGAGTGTACTAAGCTTTTGCCATGAACTTGAATGCGGAGGACACTTCGGTCCCCACAAGCCTGCAGAGAAAGTTTTACAAAGTGGGTTTTACTGGCATACTTTGTTCAAAGACTCATATCATTTTTGCAAGTCATGTATAAATTGTCAGAAGATCGAAAAAATTTCTAGAAGAGACATGATGCCCCTGAACTCGATCCTTGAAGTTGAAATTTTTGATGTTTGGGGCATCAACTTCATTGGGCCATTCCCTAATTCCTTCGGCAACCAGTTCATTTTGATTGCTGTAGATTATGTCTCTAAATGGGTAGAAGCTGTGCCAACTAAGATCAGTGACAGCAAAGTGGTTGTTAAATTTCTCAAAGAGAACATCTTCTCCCGATTTGGCACCCCTAGAGCGATAATTAGTTATAATGGATCGCATTTCCGCAACAGAGTGTTTGAAGCTCTGATGCGAAAATATTCCATCAATCACAAGTTGTCTACCCGTATCATCCCCAGACAAATGGGCAGGTCGAAGTCACCAATCGATAGATCAAGCTCATTTAGAAAAGACTGTCAGAAAAAACTGAAAGGATTGGTCAGTAAAACTCAATGATGCATTGTGGGCTTACTGCACTGCTTTTAAGACAGTTCTGGGGATGTCTATGTATAGAATTGTATTTGAAAAAGCCTGTCATCTGCCAGTCGAATTAGAACACCGTGCCCTATGGGCCATTAAGTAACTCAATTTTGATCTGACTAAGGCTGGTGAGCTAAGGAGACTGCAGATTTTAAAATTAGAGGAGATACGGAATGAAGCCTATGAGAATGCTCAGATCACCAAAAGCAGGACTAAACTTTTTCATGACCAGATCATAACCCAGAAAAATTTTGCCCCGGGAAATAAAGTTCAACTGTACAACTCAAGGCTTCATATTTTCGCAGGGAAGCTGAAGACTCGTTAGTCTGGACCGTTCATGGTGCGCACCGTTTTCCCACACGGTGCTGTGACTATTGTAGACCCTAAGACCACCACGGAATTCAATGTGAATGGCAAAGACTGAAGCCCTTTTTGACCACTGAGCCTACATTATAAGCTGATAATGTGCTGACTCTTTTTGCCCCGTCATACACCTAACCACAGCCATCCACACTGCACCTAAAAAATAATTAAAAAAATATAATATTAATAATACACTTATTGTTTATATGCTTACCCCTTCTTTTTGTTTTGCCATTTCTTTCGCCTATTCGCACTTGGCCGGCCCGACTCAACGAGGGCGGTAGCATCCTTTCTTCACCCTCTTTATTGCATTTGCATTTACATGTAATTCATTGAGGACAATGCATTAGATAGGTGTGGGGGGTGCGAACACTTTCACTTTTTCTTATTGAAAAAAAATTTCTGAACGAAAAATGAATTTTTATACTCTTTATAAAAATACTAAAAGATTGTAAGAATTAAGGGAACCTTATTAATGAATCTTTATTTTTGCCTAAATAAACAAGAAACATTGGTTTAACTAAGAGTTAGGAGGGATAAAGAAAATAACTCATATCTTTTATTTAGCCTTAGAAGAATATGCATAATTTACACACACATGCTTGGGATTTAGAGACACAACTCTGAAAAAAAGCTAGATAATTGTGCCTCAAGAAGCATAATACTCACTGATTGCTAAAATGAAAGAACAATCAAAGAGTTAAGAAATTACCGTGTAGCTTGTGGCTAACGGGTCGTGTCCACGAGGAGGAATGCGATGAAAGCTTTTCGGTGTTTCGTTTAATAACAAAAAATTGTGCTCGTTTTTTAATTGAAAAGAGAATGGAAAGAAGGAGATGATTAAAAGAAAAATTGCAACTTTGGAGAAGACTTTGAAGAAGGTGATTTAAAAAACTATAAAAATTGTTTGATTGTTTTAAATATAAGAAGGAGAAATTCTGGGCTCACTATCTCACTACTCAACCGTTTATTCTTCTATTGAAATCCTAAGTGCTTCAACTTGATCATAGACAAAATTTAAGGTTGACTTTAGAAAGTTTGAAGTAAAGCACATAAGATGGTTGGAAGAGTTTACTCTTTTCTTTAAGAAATTATGTTGAATCGAATGTTAAATCATCAAGCGCGAAGAAGTAAGTATGAAATAAAAATAGTTCAAGAAATTTTCTTAAAAGAAGTAGGAGTTTAAAGATCCAAACCCATCCTCATGTGCCTTCAAGAATACTTTCAAGAAGAAAGGCTTTAAGTTAGGCATGCAAATGATTCGTTGGGTCTTCTTCATGAAAATCAAAAAGAAGAAGAATTGGAGAGAGGTACAATAGTGAGCCCAGAAAACCAATTTAGCTACTCATGGAAAACAAGAAACAATGCAAGTAATTAAAGTAAAACATACCGTAAAATGAGTAGAAGAAAATGGAGCTCGTCTCTTGTATTGATATCACTTCAATCTTCAAGTTACAAGCACTCAATTCCTCTCTCTCACAAGTGTTTGTACTGAACTACAAATTGTAAAACAAAATACAACTTTTAAACTATCTAACAAAGAGCCTAAATCCTTAAAGAAATAATAAAAATTCTAATCCTAGTCTTCATCCTTTTTGCTCTGTTGAAACTGGTATTCATAGGGAAAAACCAAAAGGGGGAATCCCGGGAAGATTGGGGAAGCGAACGCTCCCCAAACTTACACCACAAGGCCGCAAAAATGCGGCTAGGGCTGCGTTTCCGCGGCCTTGGTGTGGTCAGTTGGCCACACCCAGTTGGATAGCTCTCCTGGTTTGGTGATTCTCCTGTATCTTTTTCTGGTTTTCTCATTCTGCTCCAGGATTTGACGAAACAACCTTTGATTGTTGGCTTCAACCGTTTGATTTGGGAGGATTCTTTTCAACTCGTTTTCAACCTCTCTGATATGCCAAGATTTTGCTCTGATTCCTTGATTTCGAATTTATTCTGAATTAAATCAGAATTTGGTTGGCTTTTGGACTTGTTTCTCATTCCTTTCTTTTAGCAATTGGGCCTACATTAAACAAAGAAGAAGAAGACTTGTTAATAGGATTTATTAGCTAAAAAGTATGATAAGGTGACAATGTATATGCAATATATGTGGCTAATCACACCCCCACACTTATCTTTTGCTCGCCCTCGTACAAAACATCAGACTAATTCTAATCAATTATTAGACCACTTTTGCAGGTCACTCGATTGCACTGAGCATGTGCAACAAGCCGTTAAACCTCTAGGTTACCCCTAGAGGACGAGTTTTGTCTCGTGAGGGTTTTTAGTGGATTGCACCAACAAAATCCATAAAAAATGTTAGTATTTTCGAAAAGCATTTTTTTTAAGGAGAAAATATTTGAAGTATATTTGTAAGGCTTTAAGTAATCTATAAGTTATAGGAATATCAAAATTTTCATTCTGAAACTTAGTCTCTATTCAAAAACATGTCATCAATCAAAGTAAGGAGTCAAATTGTATTTCTCATCTAGTCTATTAATTTACCTTGAGTCGTATGCACCACGTGACTGTGAAGTTGACTAAGGGTTCTTTAACATTAACTCCTATGCCTTATTTATATTTATTTTTGGTAGAATTTATTCCTCAATTTCATTAGGCTTTCTAATCTGCCCATGTAACGTGCCTTTAGTCGGTGACACCCAAACCGGACAATTTTAGGGTACCAGGTGAGAAAACACCCCTAAGGACTTAAACACTCGAGCAGACAAGGCCACAAAACTAAGCTTTTTATTTATAAAATGTACCCCTTTTAAGCGTGAATACTTATGCTTCATGAGGCATAAATACCCAACTTAATCAGAGGATTTATATATATATATATTTTCAAGCTTATCTAATTATCTTTTGCATAAATACCAAGGCTTGCTTAGGCCAAAGCACCTAGCTAATCAATAATTAGATTTGTTTACATT
The DNA here is from genome assembly GCA_038442645.1 of Agave tequilana. NCBI lineage: Eukaryota > Viridiplantae > Streptophyta > Magnoliopsida > Asparagales > Asparagaceae > Agave > Agave tequilana. Next base: position 79,019 of record JAVJIF010011084.1, on the reverse strand, counting down.
TTCTTTTCTTTTTCATAATATTCTTTTTATAAAGCATAAGAGTCTCTGTTTTTAAACCCTAAGTGTGTAAGTGTATTTAGTGTGCATATTTCATCAAGGTAAATATCAAGACTAAATTATTTTCACAAATTTTCTTCCTAACCCTAAACATCAAACAAGTTATCTGACTTTGACCAAGTATAAGAAATCCTAATTATTATTTTACTATTCCTTAAAATTGACTTAATTTCTTACAAAAAATATATCAAAATATTATTCTAACCTTTCAAAAAGTTTTTATATATATATATAGTTTTCTTCTTCTTTTTTTTTATATCAGTCATGTTAGAACACTCCCCCACACTTATCTCATGCATTGTCCCCAATATATGAAAGAAATGTATAGATGCATGAAATAAAATGGACAAGAGGAAAGTTACCGATACACTGGGTTAAAAAGACCCATAGCCGTTTCATTTACCGGCACCGATTCCAAGAAAGGTTTAAGGCGTTGACCATTTACCTTAAAGTCATTTCCATTCTTGGTGTCAGTGATCTCAACTGCACTGTATGGGAACACGATTTTTATAACGAATGGCCCAGTCCATCTTGATTTCAATTTCCTAGAAAAAGATGAAGCCTAGAATTATAGAGTAAGACTTTTTGTCCAGGGACAAAGGTTTTTCTTATGATGTGTTTATCATGGAAAATCTTGACTCTATCTTTAGTGATCCTAGCACTTTCATAGGCCTCATTTCTCAATTTCTCTAATTCGGAAATTTGTAACTTCCGAAGGTCACTAGCCTTAGTCAAGTCAAGATTCAACTGCTTGATTGCCCATAAGGCCCGGTGCTCTAACTCAACGGGCAGGTGACAAACTTTGCCATAGACTAACCTATAAGGAGACATTCCTAGAATCGTTTTGAAAGCGGTCCTGTAGGCCAATAGGGCATCTACAAGTTTGATGGACTAATCTTTTCGGTTTTGGTTCACAGTTTTCTCCAAGATAAGCTTGACTTGTCTATTGGAAACCTCAACCTGCCTACTGGTTTGAGGATGATAAGGTGTGGACAACTTGTGAGTTATGGAATACTTTCGCATAAGAGGTTCAAAGGATCTATTACAAAAGTGAGTGCCATTATCACTGATGATAGCACGAGGGGTTCCGAAGCGTGAAAAAATGTTCTCTTTCAAAAACTTTATGACAACTTTATTATCATTAGTTTTACAAGGAATGGCTTCTACCCACTTGGACACATAATCCACAGTAACCAATATGTATTGGTTTCCAAATGAATTAGGAAATGGACCCATAAAGTCGATGCCCTAAACATCAAAGAGTTCTATTTCTAGAATTGGGTTGAGGGGCATCATATTTCGTTTTGAGATCCTTCCTACCGTTTGGCATCTAGGGCACGCCTTGCAAAATTCATAAGCATCCTTTAACAAAGTGGGCCAATAGAACCCGCTTTGTAGCACTTTTTCAGCAGTCTTGCGGGGACCAAAGTGTCCACCGCATGCAAGTTCGTGACAAATGGATAGAACACTCTTAACCTCCTCATCGGGAATGCATCTCCTAATAATTTGGTCAGAACAGTAATTAAAAAGATACGGTTCCTCCCAAAAGAAATACCGGACTTGGGATAAGAACCGGTATATGTCGTTTTTGGACCAATGAGACGGAGTTTGGTTTGTGACTAAGTAATTCACTATATCAGCAAACCAAGGTTCACTAGAAATAGTTAAGAGATTTTCATCAGGAAAATCCTCATTTATGGGTAATTTGTTGCATGGAGAATTGGGGATCCGTGAGAGATGGTCAGCAACGACATTTTCTACGCTTTTTTATCTCGAATCTCAAGATCAAATTCTTAAAGAAGGAGGATCCAACGAATGAGTCGGGCCTTGGCATCCTTCTTCGTCATGAGGTACCTAAGCGCAGAATGATCGGTGAAAATGGTAGTCTTGGACCCTAGTAGGTAGGGATAAAATTTTTCTATGGTAAACACTACTGCCAAGAATTCCTTCTCAGTCGTAGTGTAGTTCATTTGAGCATCGTTGAGAGTCCTACTAGAGTAGTAAATCACATGCTGCTTGTCATCAATGCGTTGTCCTAGGACAGCGCCTATGTCAAAATCAGAAGCATCACATATGATTTCGAATGGCTTAGACCAATCTGGTGCAGATATGATTGCTGCAGAAATAAGCTCTCTCTTAAGCTTCTCCCAAGAATTTATGCATTCAGCATCAAAAGTGAAGGACACATCCTTAGCTAACAGATTAGTCAAGGGCCTAGCAATTTTGCTAAAATCCTTGATAAATCTTCGGTAAAAACCAGCATGTCCTAAGAAGGATCTAATGTCCTTAACGCATATGGGCATGAAAAGCTTAGCAATAGCCTCAATTTTGGCTCTATCCACTTCAATTTCTTTCTTGGAGATTTAATGACCCAAGATAATTCCATGTTTTACCATGAAGTGACATTTCTCCCAGTTCAGTGTCAGATTTTTCTCAGCACAACGTTAGAGGACAAGTTCTAAATGGTGGAGACATTGAGTGAATGAATCTCCGTAGATGGAGAAATCATCCATAAAGGTCTCTACGAATCGTTCTACCATATCAGAGAAAAGACTCAACATGCAACGTTGAAACGTTACTGGGGCATTGCATAAGCCGAAAGGCATTCGATGATAAGCAAATGTCCCAAATGGACATGTAAACGTAGTCTTTTCTTGGTCCTCAGGAGCAATAGGGATCTGGTTATACCCCGAGTAACCATCCAAGAAACAATAATACTCGTGACCCGCCAAACGTTCAAGCATTTGATCAATGAAGGGAAGTGGAAAATGGTCCTTACGAGTTATAGCATTATGCTTCCTATAGTCGATGCAAACTCGGATCTTCGTGGGAAGTCGAGTTTGGACCAACTCTTTGTTCTCGTTTTCCACTACGGTGAAACCGGATTTCTTTGGAACCGCGTGGACAGGACTGACCCATTGGCTATCAGAAATGGGATAAATTATCCCATTGTCTAAGAGTTTAACAATTTCAGCATGAACACTTCTTGCATTATAGGGTTTAACCTACGCTGCGGGTCTCTCTTAGGTGTGGCGACTTCATTGAGATGAATGCGATGTTGAACGATGGTCGGACTTAATCCCTTTATATCGGTCACAGTCCAACCAATGGCTTCCCTATGTTTTCTTAGAATTGCTTTAAGATCTTCTTCTTCCCCGTCATTTAAATTGGAGGCAATGATGACAGGAAAGGTCTCTTGTTTGCCTAGATAGACGGACTTGAGATGCGCAGGTAAGGCTTTCAATTCTAAGGAAGAGGAAGGCTCACTAGAAGGACTAGTCAAATTTGTTGGCTCCCTTATTGGTGAAATAGGGTTCGAGGCCCAATTCACATCAGAATCTACAACCTGATCAAGATTAAAGTCGTCAGACTCTAACCCGAAGTCACACTCAGTTTCTAGTTCCAATTGTTCTCTATGTTCACTTGTTAAGTTCTCAATTAGGTTGACTTCAAATGTTTGATCCTCAAAATCGCGGTGTTGTTTTCCTAGATTGAAGACATTGACTTCTCTAGTCATGTCCCCAAAGGTTAACCTCATGGACCCATTCCTACAATTGATGATGGCATTGGCAGTAGCAAAGAATGGTCGCCCTAGGATAACAGGAGTTTGAACCCTATGCTTGGAGTTGGATACAGGTTGTGTCTCCAGAACTATGAAATCGACAGGGTGAATAAACTCCCCTACCCGGATCAGGACATCATTAATCTCCCCTTTTGGAACTTTTACTGAACGGTCAGCCAGTTGGATAGTGACTCGACTTGGACTAAGATCGCCCAACCCGAGTTGTTGATAAACTGAGAATGGAAGCAAGTTGATACTTGCCCCAAGTCAAGAAGTGCATGACTAATCTCGGCTTGTCCTATTGTGCAGGCAATGGTGGGACTACTTGGATCCTTGTACTTGACAGGGATCGAACCCGATAGTAGCTCACTAATGTTAGTGGCTAAGAAGACCTTTTTTGATACATTAGTCTTTCTCTTCTTGGTGCACATGTCCTTAAGAAACTTAGCATAGGAAGGGACTTGTTGGATGGCATCAAGAAGTGGTACATTTATCTTCACTTGATTAAATATCTCAATTATCTTGTCCATGTGTGAATTTTGCTTGTTTTTTTCAGCCTATTAGGAAATGGTATTATAGGCTGGTGCACCTGACTGGTTGACTTATCTTTTTCAGATTCGTCAGAATTGGAGGGATTTGGATTAGATGAGGTGGATGCTTGATTGTGGTTGTGCTGAATGGGATTGGTTGGCGTTGACACTTGATTATCAACTCTCTTTTCTGATCTCAATATATGAACAACATTACATTGATTTAATAAATGATCCTCAGCCAAATGAGCTTGTTGAGAATTCCTAGGATTGGTTATTGGCTGACTAGGCAGGGTACCCTTCTGTCTCTCATTCTGTGGAGTGGCTAGTTGGCTCATTTGAACCTCTAACCTCTGTATAGTTTGCATGAGAGAATCTTAATTTTTCATGTATCTTTTCATGTTTCTTTCAAAGTCAGTCATTCTCCTTTCTAGTTAAGGATTCTGGAAGGAGGATTGTGGAGCTTGGTTGGGAAAGTTTTGTTGATAGTTTGAAAAGTTAGGTAGATGGTTGGGAGAATTATTATGGAAATTGAAAAGTTGGGTTGATGATTGGAAGAATTATTGGCATGATGGAAGTGGCTAGCATGATTCGATCGTGAATGATCATTGTTATTTTGGCTCCATGAGAAATTAGGGTGATTTCTCATGCCAGGATTGTACGTTGGGGCGTAAGGATTATTGTTCGGCCTTGAAAAGGCCGCATTCATCGGTTCATGGTATTGTTACTGAGCCTGAAACACAGGGCACTCCTCGAACACATGATTCATGGCTTGACAGCAAGTGCAGCCCGGAGTTGGAAATTGATTTGGGCTAACTTGATTGACTGGACTTGGTTCCTTTATTTCTAGAGCTTCCAGTCTTCTTGCTAGGTTAGCTAACTTAGCCTCATTAGCGATGGATGATTCGATAGAATGGAGACTCCTTTTGAAGAGATGGAGTTTGGATTCCTAGAGGTCTCACTAGGAGGTTCCCATTGGATGGTCTTTTCAACTAGGTTTTCATACAAATCATATCCTTCATTTTTATCCTTCTGCAAGAATCCCCCTTGGCACATACTTTCTAAGAGGGTTTTGGTAGAATAGTCTAAACCATCATAAAAAATTTGGCAGTGTCGCCATTTCTCTATTCCATGATGTGGACATTGGACAAGGAGGTCTTTAAAGCGTTCAAAGTACCTCCAGAACGGTTCACTCGGTTCTTACTTGAATTGCATGATTATCTTCCTAATGAGAGCGGTCTTATGAATTAGATAGAATTTCTTCAAGAAGACCTTGATGAAACCATCCCAAGATGTGATAGAACGGCCGCTAAGCTGTAAAGCCATTTCTTTGCTAGGTCCTTAAGTGCGAAAGGGACAAATCTCAACCTAATAGCATCGTCTACAAGGTGTGAGATTTTCATCATTATACATACTTCCTCAAATTCTCTTATAAAGAAGTAAGCATCTTCGGACTCTAAGCCATGAAACTTGGGGAGTGTGTTGATGAATTGAGGCTTGAGCTCAAAATTATATTCACCAACTGATGGAAGTAGAATGCAAGATGGAAGTAAGGTTCTAATAGGATAGAATTTATCCTGCAATGATGTTGATTGAGCCATTACCGGATCTGGTCTTAGTTCAAACTTGGGTGGTGATGTGTTTCTAGTCAACCTAAATGAATTAGGGTCTCTTGACCACACTTGCATACACAAACACAATCACAATCACAATCACAAACAAGCTTACCAACAGTCAATAAGAGTAATCAACCAAGCCTAATCTAAGGTAACCTCGACCTAGACAACTCCTAACTGGTTGATTATTCACAGGAGGTATAATGTAGACTTTGACCACAAGCTAATCAGTCAGGTCAGGGCAAGATTGGTGGGAGGTTATCCCTCAAAGACGTTCCTTAATTAAGTAACCACCAACCTTCGGGCTTTCGGCCCTCAATCCCCTTCCTAGACACTGATTTAGCAGGAGTCAAATTCCAACACCTTCCCCCTTAGGATAATCTCCTAGTGAGTTCGAGATGTCCCTAAGGCCAACGTCTATCAGATTTTACTTAGGCTTAGGTTGTGCGTGTTTGGAGATGGTTTGTGGGCTAAGGAAGGGTAATGACTTTCCCACCTTATCTTGAATTGAGTTTTGCCCTTAGAGTTAATTGTGCAAAGTGTGCAAGATATAGAAAAGAAGCATTAAAAGCAAATATCACCCAAGAATATTTCCTAAACTATATGCTATGCATACGTACCTTGTCTCCAGCTCTCTTCAACAGTAATTGTAAAATAAACGTAATTCGACAAATACCTAGAATGCAAGTCTAAACGTTTTTTAAGCAATTAACAATCACTCAAATTACTTTTGGATTAAACAGGGATGGTGGATAGCAGAAATAGCAAGAATATAACATACAAAAACTTAATTTTTTGCGAGCAATATGTCCTGCAAAAAAGAGTTTTAGTAGTCCAATGAAATTTTTTTAACTTTTGCATCGCAATTTCTTGAAATTCTGTCTCTTACTTTCGAAAGTAGGGGCACAGAATTTGCAAGTCTTCTCTTGCATAGCTTGAACGCTAGATCTGAATCTTTAAGTCCCTGAAATAACACACCAAACTTGTTAAAAAATAAATACACCGTTCCCTCCCCGGCAACGGCGCCAAAAATTGATTGCTAAAATGAAAGAACAATCAAAGAGTTAAGAAATTACCGTGTAACTTGTGGCTAATGGGTCGTGTCCACGACGAGGAATGTGATGAAAGCTTTTTGGTGTTTCGTTTAATAACAAAGAATTGTGCTCGTTTTTTAATTGAAAAGAGAATAGAAAGAAGGAGATGATTAAAGAGAAATTGTAACTTTGGAGAAGACTTTGAAGAAGGTGATTTAAAAAACTTTGAAAATTGTTTGATTGTTTTAAATATAAGAAGGAGAAATTCTGGGCTCACTATCTCACTACTCAACCGTTTATTCTTCTATTGAAATCCTAAGTGCCTCAACTTGATCATAGGCAAAACTTAAGATTGACTTTAGAAAGTTTGAAGTAAAGCACATAAGATGCTTGGAAGAGTTCACTCTTTTCTTTAAGAAATCGTTTTGAATTGAAAGTTAAATCATCAAGCGCGAAGAAGCAAGTATGAAATAAAAACAGTTCAAGAAACGTTCTTAAAAGAAGTAAGAGTTTAAAGATCCAAACCCATCCTCATGTGCCTTCAAGAATACTTTCAAGAATAAAGGCTTTAAGTTAGGCATGCAAATGATTCATTGGGTCTTCTTCATGAAAATCAGAAAAGAAAAAGAATTAGAGAGAGGTACAATAGTGAGCCCAGAAAACTAATTTAGCTACTCATGGAAAACAAGAAACAATGCAAGTAATTAAAGTAAAACATGCCGTAAAATGAGTAGAAGAAAATGGAGCTCGTCTCTTGTATTGATGTCACTTCAATCTTCAAGTTACAAGCACTCAATTCCTCTCTCTCACAAGTGTTTGTACTGAACTACAAATTGCAAAACAAAATACAACTTTTAAACTATCTAACAAAGAGCCTAAATCCTTAAAGAATTAACAAAAATTCTAATCCTAGTCTTCTCCCTTTTTGCTCTGTTGAAACTGGTATTTATAGGGAAAAACCAAAAGGGGAAATTTCGGGAAGATTGGGAGAGCAAATGCTCCCCCAACTGACACCACAAGGCCACAAAAACGCAGCTAGGGCTGCGTTTTTGCAGCCCTGGTGTGGCCAGTTGGCCACACCCAGTTGGATAGCTCTCTTGGTTTGGTTATTCTCCTGTATCTTTTTCTGGTTTTCTCGTTTCTGCTCTAGGATTTGACGAAACAACCTTTGATTGTTGGCTTCAACCGTTTGATTTGGGAGGATTCTTTTCAACTGGTTTTCAACCTCTCTGATATGCCAAGATTTTGCCCTGATTCCTTGATTTTGAATTTATTCTAAATTAAATCAGAATTTGTGGGCTTTTGGGTTTCTTTCTCATTCCTTTCTTTTAGCAATTGGGCTTACATTAAACAAAGAAGAAGAAGACTTGTTAATAGGATTTATTAGCTAAAAAGTATTGTAAGGTGATGATAGATTGAAAGAGTAGTGTGAAGTATAGCACGAGTATTATGTAAAAGAGAAAGGTTTAGAATCAACCTTGGTGCTTGTTTACTCCACAAATGTATGTAAGATGTTCAATGTACCCTTTCTTATCTCCGCTATAGCCTAGGGCTATACCGAGTCGGATCTCAGGGAGAGCTAGTGTAGAAACGTTACGATACACGTGAGAAGATAAAACGAGAACTCTTCTTTGTTTACAAGAATAAAGAATCAAAAGAAAAACAAATAAAAGAAAGGATGGCTATGTTCATGGTGGAAATCGGGAGAAATCAAGATTGAGATGGATTTGAACTAACAACTAAAAAGAAAGTAAAATCAAGAAAACTTTGAATGCAAGAAATCCATGACTAGCTAACCTTAACTACCTTGCTAAAGACTTACTAAACTCCGTGATAGTGATGCGTGCCTCATGTTGATTCATCGGCATGGATGTGTCTTGCTTGTGGTCTAATTACCTTCTCACATGGATGATGGGGAAACATTCTTGGACTTGTCTTATAGCCTCCATAGATGGTCATAGGCCTACAAATAGACTTTCACTAATGGAATCAAAAGAGCTACACTCAAGTGATGCAAATGAAGAACATACAACATTCACTAATGGAAGTAGTGAAGTTATACATCAAATAGCATATTGGTGCTTCCATCTCCATGTTCCATCAAGGCACTAGTTCGAAGACTAGGCTCCAAGTGAGGCACACATGAATCATATGGAGAATTACAACTAGATCTTGCCAAGAAATGAAAAGAAACCCATCGGAGAAGAGAAAACCATACAAATTGCAAGATGAAGTAAGGCAATCACCCATGAGTTAGAAGTTAGCAAGGTAGTAGTTAGCTAGTTCATGGAGAAGGAATTAGCTACTACAAGCCATTACAAAAAGAAAACAAAGCATGAATAAATTGCTAGAAATTAACAAAGCAAGTAAAGTGAAAGAAAACAAACTAGAATCAAGCTCAAGTAGAGGATGGAGAATGGATCAATCCTTGTTGCTTCAAGTGTCACTCTTGATTACACAAGCTCTCTCTCTCACAATCACTCTCTTTTACAATGAAATCTAGGGAGGAGAAAATCATAGAGAGAACTAAAAATCCTTAAACAAAAACCTAACAAAATACAAGTTTACACTAATCTCTCTCTCTCTTCTCTGATCAGTTTTTTCTCGCAGGTACAAATGAAGTATTTATAGGAGAACTGAGAAGATTCTGGAGATAAGGTGGTTGCCACAAAATCCGGGGATCCAACGGCCCTAGATTGCCGCGCCCTGCCGCGCGTTCGCGGCTTAACCGAATCCGTTCAGCAACGGATTTCTGTTGCTGAGTGGTTACGGGGTTGTTGGCCACGTGGACATTCTAGAATATCTGTTGGTTGAGCGAATCTCTCTGGATCTTGGGTTTAGATTTGGCTTTATCCTTAAGCTTGGATTAATCACTTAATTAGTGGTAATTAAGTGATTATTTGAAAATCTCTCTCTTAAATGTGTACCTGCAAATATGTAGAGAAGAGGATTAAAATTCATATATTTATTTGTAATATGCATGGGGATTATGAGGTAAAATATGCAATATTGAGTTACAATCACACCCCCACACTTATTCTTTTGCTCGTCCCGAGCAAAACAAAGAAAAGAAAATAAAATCTAAGCTACAAGTTTATTACACCACTTTCGCAGGTGACGCGATTGCACTGAGCATGTGCAACAAGCCGTTAAACCTCTAGATTACCCTAGAGGAGGAGTGTTGTCTCCTGAGGGTTTTCAGCGGATTACACCCACAAAATCCAATAAGAAAGAAGACAAATGTTAGTGTTTTGAAAACGCATTTTGAATAAGAGACATGTTTACGAACTATTTTGGCAAAAATATAAGTGATCCTAGGTCATAAGTCCACCTATAATCATTCTTTCTTAAACTAAGTCTCCAAGCAAGATCTTGTTTTTAATTAAGGTAAGAATTCAAAATTGGATTGAATACTTTATCCTTCATAAAACCTAGATAGTATGCACACCGTGTAAGTGAAGATTTCCTGGGATTTCAACTCCAACCATCAAGCCATTTATTTATTTATATATACTTTTTATGTTTTTTTTTTTTCTTCCCTTAGTTTTATTAGGCTTTCTAATTCACCCATGTAGCGAGCCTATAACCGATGACTCCCAAACCAGATGGTCTTAGGGCACCAGATGAGGAAACATCCCTCGGGTTCAAGGACTCGAGTGAAAAAGGCCACAAAACTAAGAGGGATTATTCTTAATCACCGTTAGGCGTGAATAATCATGCTTCTTGAGGCACAATTACCCAGCTTAATAAGTGAGATCACCGTTAGGCGTGAGTCATCATGCTTCTTGAGGCACAATTTCCCAGCTTAATAAGTGATCTTTTATTTATATATATATATTTTTTTTCTTTTTTCTTTTTCTCTTTTTTTTATATATATATATATATATATGGCATTTTTGGTCTTTGTTTCCATCCCAAGAAATGTGTAAGTGTAAAGTGCATATTATCTAAGGCAAAAAATGCAAGATAAAAATATCTCCTCAATTTTACTTACTTAGCCTATAATTTTCAAACAAGATCTATTACTTCAACTAGGTTTAAGATGTCATAATTAAGGCTTTCTTAATCTCTAAGATACATCTTAATTTTCTTAAAAATAAATCAAAACTTTATCTTCTTATTTCAAAAAGTTTTTATTTTTATTTTTTTATTTATATTTTTTTTATTTATATTTTTCTAAAAGAAAAGCAAAATCTAAAAAGAAAATGGAAAATCTAGAAAAAAGATAAAATCTAAAAATAGAAAAAAGATAAAATCTAAAAATAAAAGACCTAAAAAGAAAAATAAAAGTCCTAAAAAAAATAAAAATCCTATAAAGAAAAGAAAATCCTATGTTAGTAAACCCTCCCCCACACTTATTTCATGCATTGTCCTCAATGCATTATGGTAAATGTATGCATGAAATAGGTAAGAGGTAGGAAAAATTATTTACAAGGAATATACAAATGTAACTCTCACCTGGGTTTTTGGTCGCTTCCCTCTGGCCCGTTTCCCATCGTTCCAATGTGTTCTCTTTCTTGAACTCCATTGGGAAACGGTCTGAATTGTTCTTACCCTAGGTGATTCCAGTTTCAATTTGTTGTTATTTTCATTCATACTCTTTCCACCACATCGTTCACACACAAAGTCCTTATCACCATTCTCACTCAGAATCTCATCACTTCCAGTGTTTAGAAATTTTAACTCCTCTCCATATAATTCTTCAAAGCTCAAGTCAACATCCGGCAGTGGACAATTAGCTAACTTACCCCGAGTTGACTCATCTAAGCACATAATCTCTTCAGCAAACAAGTCTTCAAATGATATATCAATTGGAGGTTCAAATACAGTCTCAGTTGGCTCATTGAAAGTGAAAGTATCCAAATCAACTTTCCCCGTTTGAAAGGGTACTCGGATAAGAGAATCACAAGATTGTGACTCATCTTTTGGATCTTCACCTTCCTCCTCACAATTGTTACTAATGAAATTAACCTCAAATGTTTGATCTTTTGTTTTGTGAGGCTGTGTGTGGAAGACATTGTGTTCATGTGTCATGTTACCAAAAGTCAACCTCATTGATCCATTCCGGCAATTAATGATTGCATTTGCAGTAGCCAGGAATGGTCGACCCAGAATGACAGGAATTTGTGCCCTTTGATTGGAATTTGATACTGGTTTTGTTTCAAGGACAACAAAGTCAACAGGATAAAAGAATTCTCCAACTTTGACCAGGACATCTTGAATTACCCCCTTGGGTTTAGTAACAGAGCGATCAGCCAATTGGATGGTCATTTGGGTCGGGAGGAGATCACCTAACCCTAATTGTTGGTACACAGAGAAAGGTAGGAGATTGATACTGGCCCCCAAATCAAGAAGTGCCCTATTGATGGTAGTCTGTCCTATGATGCATGAAATGGTGGGGCTCCCTGGGTCTTTGTACTTAACAGGAATTGGACCAGTGAGCAGCTCATTGATGGATGATGCAAGGAAGACTTTTTTAGGGACTTGGGTCTTTCTCTTCTTGGTGCACATTTCCTTCAAAAATTTAGCATATGATGGCACTTGTTGAATGGCATCAAGAAGAGGGACATTGACTTGGACCTTTTTGAATGTTTCTTTTATTTTCTCCATGTGAGCATTTGACTTGTTATTTCTCAGCCTATTTGGATATGGAACAATAGGCTTGTATGTATGCTCATCTACCTTTTCTTCACCCTTGGCCTTGGAAGTGGATGGCTCTGAACTAGAGGATGGTTTGTCAAAAGTTGGTGACATTGGGACATGAGGAGTTTGCTTTGGTACTGGATGAGATTGTGGACTAGAAACCTTATTGTCAACTTGTTTACCAGATCTCAGGGTGTGAATGGCATGACAATGACTGGGTCCTGAATTTTCAACTTTGGGATTTGGCAATGGCTGGTTTGGGAAAAAACTTTTTTGATTCTCAGCCAATTGCTTGATCTGGACCTTCATTTCATTCAACTCCTGTTGCTGGTTCTTTGTTAAGGTTTCTATCATTTGTTTCAACTCAGATATTTCAGAATTATTTTGGGGTGGATGTTGAAGATATGGAGATTGGAACTGTGATTGGTAATATGGTGGTGGGTCCTGATATGACTGTGGTGGACTTTGAGATGGATGAATATACAGTGAATTCTGATCGAAACTGGATGGATGAAACTGAGCATTGTACAGATGTGGAAGTGGTGGCATATGATGCTCAGTACCAGACTGACTCCATGGAAAATTTGGATGGTTCTGCCATCCTGAATTGTAAGTATTGGAGTATGGATGATGATTAGGTCTGGTAAATGCTGCATTCATGTTCTCCTGAAATGGGGGCTGATATAATGGACACTCCTCAACAACATGGCTAAGGTCTTGACAATTGGTGCAACCTGGTCTAATTAAAGGCAATGGGTTGACCTGGTTGACCACAGAATTCCCTTTTGACTCAAGCAACTCTATCCTCTTCATTAATTGTGTGATCTTGGTTTCTGAAGCTAGAGAGGATTCTTTGGATTGTGTACCAGTTCTGGAAGTGGTGGGAGTCGGTTTATCAGGGCATGACTCCCACTGAATGGTTTTCTCAGCTAGGGTTTCAAAGAGATCCCACCCCTGATGTTCATCTTTCTTCAGAAATTCCCCTTGGCACAAGGATTCTAAAAGTGTTTTCGTTTGGTAATCTAATCCATCATAGATAATCTGGCATAGCCGCCATTTCTCTATGCCGTGATGGGGACATAGGGCAAGGAGGTCTTTGAAATGCTCAAGATATTTCCAGAAAGGTTCATTTTGTTCTTGCTTGAATTGCATTATGTTTTTTCTCATGAGGGCTGTTTTGTGGATAGAATAGAATTTCCTAAGAAAGACCTTAACAAAATCATCCCATGAAGATATGGAACTGACAGGAAGACTATAAAGCCATTTCTTAGCTAAATCTTTAAGTGCAAACGGTATGAACCGTAACCTAACAGCATCCTCAGACAGTTGGGAAATTCTCATCATTTGGCATACCTCTTCAAACTCACGAATAAAGAGGTACGCGTCCTCAGACTCTAGACCATGGAAATGGGGAAGTGTACTAATGAATTGTGGTTTCAGCTCAAAGTTGTTTCCATTAGGCTCGGGGAGAAGAATGCATGAAGGAATGGAGGTGCGAATCGGATAAAATCGATCCTGAAGTGAGACGTTGTTGGTCATGATGTGAAGTGGTTGTGTATGTGCAAGTGTAGAAAGAATTAGGATCACAAAACCACTATCATATATACAATCACAAACAACGTGCACCGATCACACCAGCGAAAAAAAAAAATAACAAACAACAAAAGAAAAAATCAATCCAAGCTTGTCTAGAGTTTCTGGTCCTAGATGACTCCTAAATAGACTGTCCACAGGAGGTTTGGTGTAGACTCTGACTATAAGCAAATCAGCCAGGGAAGGGTAAAGTCGTTGGGAGGTTTTCCGTCCGAAGACGTTCCTTAATTAAGTAACCAACAACCTTCGGGCTTTCGGCCCTTAACCCCTTTCCTAGACACCGATTTTACAGAAGTCAATTTCCAACACTTTTCCCCCTTAGGATAATCTCCTAAGTGAGTCCGGATGTCCCTAGGGCCAACGTCTATCAAATTTTATTTACAAGCTTAGGATTGTGAGTACGTGGGGAAAATGATTTCCGGGCTAAGGAAAGGGTAATGACCTCCCCCACCTTATGTTATTTACAGGAATTGCCCTTAAAATTGAATTGTGCAAGTGTACGATATAGAAACAAACAAGGTTCACTCCAAGTAAGAAAAATCAAACAAAGAGTGAGTCTTAGTCTATATGCAATGAATCACGTACCTTGTCCCACGCACTCTTCAACAGTAAATTTAAAGTAATTGAAAGACACGTGCCTATAATGCAAGATGTCTAACAATTTTTTTAGCAATTATCAACCAATTTCTTACTGTTGAATTAATTAACAGGAATACAGTGAAGTATACAGGAAATGAAGTATATAGGCAGCAGTATCTTGCAGAGCAGAAGCCCCTGCAAAAATTTTGTAAGTAGTGAACTCTAAAGTGCCGCGTTCCCACGGCAATTCTTGTGGATCCGCGGCACAATAGAGGGATCCTGGGCTCTGCTTTCTTGAGCAGAGGCCCAGGTCCACTTATATGATTCTGCTGTGCAAATATTTCTGAATCTTCAACCTGTACCTGCAACAGAGAAGATATATCGTTTAGTTTCTCACTTTTAAAAATACCGTCGCTCTCCCCGGCAACGGCGCCAAAAATTGATAATAATGAAAGAGTAGTGTGAAGTATAGCACGAGTATTATGTAAAAGAGAAAGGTTTAGAATCAACCTTGGTGCTTGTTTACTCCACAAATGTATGTAAGATGTTCAATGTACCCTTTCTTATCTCCGCTATAGCCTAGGGCTATACCGAGTCGGATCTCAGGGAGAGCTAGTGTAGAAACGTTACGATACACGTGAGAAGATAAAACGAGAACTCTTCTTTGTTTACAAGAATAAAGAATCAAAAGAAAAACAAATAAAAGAAAGGATGGCTATGTTCATGGTGGAAATCGGGAGAAATCAAGATTGAGATGGATTTGAACTAACAACTAAAAAGAAAGTAAAATCAAGAAAACTTTGAATGCAAGAAATCCATGACTAGCTAACCTTAACTACCTTGCTAAAGACTTACTAAACTCCGTGATAGTGATGCGTGCCTCATGTTGATTCATCGGCATGGATGTGTCTTGCTTGTGGTCTAATTACCTTCTCACATGGATGATGGGGAAACATTCTTGGACTTGTCTTATAGCCTCCATAGATGGTCATAGGCCTACAAATAGACTTTCACTAATGGAATCAAAAGAGCTACACTCAAGTGTTGCAAATGAAGAACATACAACATTCACTAATGGAAGTAGTGAAGTTATACATCAAATAGCATATTGGTGCTTCCATCTCCATGTTCCATCAAGGCACTAGTTCGAAGACTAGGCTCCAAGTGAGGCACACATGAATCATATGGAGAATTACAACTAGATCTTGCCAAGAAATGAAAAGAAACCCATCGGAGAAGAGAAAACCATACAAATTGCAAGATGAAGTAAGGCAATCACCCATGAGTTAGAAGTTAGCAAGGTAGTAGTTAGCTAGTTCATGGAGAAGGAATTAGCTACTACAAGCCATTACAAAAAGAAAACAAAGCATGAATAAATTGCTAGAAATTAACAAAGCAAGTAAAGTGAAAGAAAACAAACTAGAATCAAGCTCAAGTAGAGGATGGAGAATGGATCAATCCTTGTTGCTTCAAGTGTCACTCTTGATTACACAAGCTCTCTCTCTCACAATCACTCTCTTTTATAATGAAATCTAGGGAGGAGAAAATCATAGAGAGAACTAAAAATCCTTAAACAAAAACCTAACAAAATACAAGTTTACACTAATCTCTCTCTCTCTTCTCTGATCAGTTTTTTCTCGCAGGTACAAATGAAGTATTTATAGGAGAACTGAGAAGATTCTGGAGATAAGGTGGTTGCCACAAAATCCGGGGATCCAACGGCCCTAGATTGCCGCGCCCTGCCGCGCGTCCGCGGCTTAACCGAATCCGTTCAGCAACGGATTTCTGTTGCTGAGTGGTTACGGGGTTGTTGGCCACGTGGACATTCTAGAATATCTGTTGGTTGAGCGAATCTCTCTGGATCTTGGGTTTAGATTTGGCTTTATCCTTAAGCTTGGATTAATCACTTAATTAGTGGTAATTAAGTGATTATTTGAAAATCTCTCTCTTAAATGTGTACCTGCAAATATGTAGAGAAGAGGATTAAAATTCATATATTTATTTGTAATATGCATGGGGATTATGAGGTAAAATATGCAATATTGAGTTACAATCAGGTGACAATGTATATGCAATATATGTGACTAATCACTCACGCCAAAAAAACTTTTTAACAAATAAATAAATCTTTATTTCGTGGCCTACTCCACTTGCATATTTGACCTGAGGGGTATTTTTTCACCTGGTGCCCTAAGACCATCTGGCTTGGGAGTCATCGATTTGGTATGTGTTACATGAGTGAAGTAGAAAGCCTAATAAAACCAAGAATAATAAATATATATTAAAAAAATTAAATGATATTCAAAGTTGAGTTGAAAAAAATCCCAAGCACATCAGACTTACACATTATGCATATCTATCTAAAGCAAAATAATAGAATGAGTTAGAAGTACAAGATGTAGGTCCCCGAGATATTGATAAATGCGGAACTATCTCTGTTGGCAACAATGATCTAAAATACACAAGTCAACACAAACTAAACAAGAAGGATTAATCGTTAATAAAATAAATAACTTGCAATAAAGGAAATCAAATCTCAGAAATTGACAAACTCAAACAAAGAGATTTATCCTGGTTCGGTCCTTGTGACCTACATCCAGTCCCCAAGCCACCCGCTTGAGATTTTCCTTTAACCTTGATTTTGCCACCCAAAATCAATACACCATGTACACCACTTGACAAATCCCCTTCGCCAAATGTATACACCTTCTCTTCCACCAAGAGAACACCTTCTCTTCCACCAAGAGAATACGTTCACCTTGTACAACTTGCCTCTACAACCAAGAAGCCTCCCGTGTACAATGATCACTTTGAGAATTACAATATTTTTCCTATAGCCTTGGTACTGAATGTGTATGTGGACAAGGTTCAGTATAGGAAACAAGAACTTCAGAGAATCTTCACAATGGAAATGTCTTTTGGTAAAGAACTGAAGTGAAAAAAACAGTTTTCAGGTTTTCAGATTTTTGGCTTTGGAAAACTGATAAAAACTCTTGGTAATTGGCCTTTGGTATAACTTCCCTATTTATAGCTGAAGACTAGGGTTAGTTAGGAAGTTATTGGTGCAATTTCAGATGATATGAACGTTGGAAAACGTTGCACAAAAGACCAACAGTCAGAAACTGTCCAACAGTCAGAACTGCCTATTAGTCGACTTGCCCATGGAGTTAGTCGACTAACCTAGGCAAAATTCCTTCTATTAGTCGACTATGTTTAGCTATTAGTCGACTAGGTCAGTGGCCGTTGGAAGAACAGTTTCAGAATAACTACTTCAAGTCGACTGCAACTAACAACTAGTCGACTTGACCAGGGATTAGTCGACTTGGGAATAGGGTTAGTCGACTACATATTGCTATTAGTCGACTATAAAACACTGTCAGTCGACTAATGCAGAAACAGAGAGTTGATCTGTTTCAGGACACAAAACTTAGTCGACTTGGGCTATGGGATAGTCGACTACACATGGGATTAGTCGACTTGCAAGGTCAATAAGTCGACTAATGGATCTATGAAAAGTGTGTTTGTGTCAAGGCTTTTACATGCTATTTCATCTTTACAAACCACACTTAATCAACTCTCCTTGGCACATCTTGATCATGTAGGACTTTTGATTCGTCATGTGTTAGAGCTCCAAATAAATTTGATCTTCACAAGCGTCTTCATCGAAATAAGTTCCAACATTCTACCCCTTTTTGATGATGACGCTTTGTGTGCACAAGTCCTCCCCCTACAGAAGATATGTTATATTTTCCTCCCCTGCAGAAATTGGGTTATAACAAATAGAGAAATACTTTGTTCTCCCCCTGCAACAAATATATTAGTACATATATATATAATTGTTCTTTATCAATTTTTATATGGTACCTGCAAGATAAACGTTAGATGGTACCAAACATAAAAGATCATATTAACCTTTAGGAGTCCAAATCCATTTAGAATTTGGTTTCCACCTTTTAATATACACATAGTTGCAAGAATCACATATATCATGAATGTATCAAGCAATATATGTATTTTTATCATGAAAATTTAAGTTCTTAGGAATCCATATAAACTTATTTTTCTTAGGCTTTCTTTTTACAAAAGAACTATATGGATTACTATAACATGAAGATTTTGCAATAAATTTAATACCATGATTATCATGTGACAATTTCTCAAAAGATAATAAAGCATTCAAATTTTCTTTTCCTTTATTAAACTTAGTCACATTTTGCAAAAGATCTTCATATTTATTTTTGAAAACTAACATGTCTTTATCCAATATAGAAATCCTTTCATTCAAAGACTTAGTTTCCTTTTTCAGAAAAATGTTCTCTTTTATAAATTTCTCATTTTCAATTTTCAAAGATGATATGACTTTTTCAAACTCATCTTGTTGTTGAGAATTTATAGATGAACATTGTAATGCATAACATGAATTTTCCTTTAAAAGTTTCTCATTTTCTTTTGACAAAACTTTGTTTTTCAATTTTTCATTTTTCAGATCAAGAAATAATTCATGGAATGCATCAGAGAGTTCAGAATATGATACCACATCATCTTCAAGTGCCATGTAACATAGGTTGACACGTTCAGTTGATTCTTCTTCATCAGATGAAGATGAATCACTGTATTCTGATGATGCTTCATAGTTCTTCTTCTTTCTGAACTTCTTACTCTTGTACTTATCTTTCTTCTTAAGCAAAGGACAATCCATCTTCATATGACCTGATTTATCACAATTAAAGCATTTGAATTTACCTTGTTTTAGAAATTTCCTGAATTTCTTTGAGAGCATTGCCATCTCCTCTTCGTCATCATTGTCCGTGTCGGAAGATGCATGGAAGGCGAGTTCTTTCTTCTTTGAACGGTGTTGTCGTTCGTCCTTCTTCCTTTCTTCTAATTGCACTTCATATGCCATTAGATTACCGATTAGGTTTTCTAATGTCATAGTTGAGAGATCATTCGCCTCTTCAATGGCGGTTGTCTTCTTCTCCCATTCTGGTGTGAGTGCACGAAGGATCTTTTGAACTCTTTCAACTTGGGTGTAGTTCTTTCCAAGGATGCTAATGTATTGGTGATGTCGGTGAATCTTGTAACCATCTCGGATATGGTTTCATTCTCCTCCATTTTGAATAACTCAAACATGTGGACAAGAACAGATATTTTAGATTCCTTAACTTTATTAGTGCCTTCGTGTGTTACCTGAAGAGTATGCAATATGTGATGTGCAGAAGTTGCTGTTGAAACACGGTTGAACTCTTCTTTGGTTAGGGCACAGAATAGAGCATTCATCGCTTTGGCGTCAAGGTTCGCGTTCTTCTTTTGATCTTCACTCCAAGCGTTGTAGTTGGTTGTGGGCTTGGTGTATGATGCTTCTACGATGTTCCAAAGGTCGTAGTTGAGTAACTGCAAGTATATCTTCATTCTACACTTCCAATAGTTGTAGTTGGTTCCGTCAAATAGCGGTGGACGCTATGTAGGATGTCCTTCTTTGAATTGGGATGATGAGAACTCCGTTGCCATCCTTGTTGTTGATGGGGTATGCAGGGCTCTGATACCAAATGTTGGATCAGAGCGTATACGCCGGTTCAGGGTATGAAATGTGAGGCCGGCTCTGATACCAAATGTAGGTCCCCGAGATATTGATAAATGCGGAACTATCTCTATTGGCAACAATGATCTAAAATACACAAGTCAACACAAACTAAACAAGAAGGATTAATCGTTAATAAAATAAATAACTTGCAATAAAGGAAATCAAATCTCAGAAATTGACAAACGCAAACAAAGAGATTTATCCTGGTTCGGTCCTTATGACCTACATCCAGTCCCCAAGCCACCCGCTTGAGATTTTCCTTTAACCTTGATTTTGCCACCCAAAATCAATACACCATGTACACCACTTGACAAATCCCCTTCGCTAAATGTATACACCTTCTCTTCCACCAGAGAACACCTTCTCTTCCACCAAGAGAATACCTTCACCTTGTACAACTTGCCTCTACAACCAAGAAGCCTCCCGTGTACAATGATCACTTTGAGAATTACAATATTTTTCCTATAGCCTTGGTACTGAATGTGTATGTGGACAAGGTTCAGTATAGGAAACAAGAACTTCAGAGAATCTTCACAATGGAAATGTCTTTTGGTAAAGAACTGAAGTGGGAAAAATAGTTTTCAGGTTTTCAGATTTTTGGCTTTGGAAAACTGATAAAAACTCTTGGTAATTGGCCTTTGGTATAACTTTCCTATTTATAGCTGAAGACTAGGGTTAGTTAGGAAGTTATTGGTGCAATTTCAGATGATATGAATGTTGGAAAACGTTGCACAAAAGACCAACAGTCAGAAACTGTCCAACAGTCAGAACTGCCTATTAGTCGACTTGCCCATGGAGTTAGTCGACTAACCTAGGCAAAATTCCTTCTATTAGTCGACTATGTTTAGCTATTAGTCGACTAGGTCAGTGGCCGTTGGAAGAACAGTTTCAGAATAACTACTTCAAGTCGACTGCAACTAACAACTAGTCGACTTGACCAGGGATTAGTCGACTTGGGAATAGGTTTAGTCGACTACATATTGCTATTAGTCGACTATAAAACACTGTCAGTCGACTAATGCAGAAACAGAGAGTTGGTCTATTTCAGGACACAAAACTTAGTCGACTTGGGCTATGGGATAGTCGACTACACATGGGATTAGTCGACTTGCAAGGTCAATAAGTCGACTAATGGATCTATGAAAAGTGTGTTTGTGTCAAGGCTTTTACATGCTATTTCATCTTTACAAACAACACTTAATCAACTCTCCTTGGCACATCTTGATCATGTAGGACTCTTGATTCGTCATGTGTTAGAGCTCCAAATGAATTTGATTTTCACAAGCGTCTTCATCGAAATAAGTTCCAACACAAGATCCTTTCTAAATTTAAAGAAAAACCATAGTTTCTCCTTTTATGAAGGTTAAAGTATAAGAGGACTTTTGAGGGTTAAACCTAATTCTTACATCATTTGGCCATTTTTACTTAGATGATTGAAAGTTCTTTTTCATGACAGAATTTTTGCTAACAACTAACTACTTTTCTTTACTTATTGAATTTTATGGGTGCAATCCGCGGAAAGCCCTCAGGAGACAACACTCCTCCTCCAGGGGAAACTTAGAGGTTTAAAGGCTTACTGCACATGCTCAGTGCAATCGCATCACCTGCGAAAGTGGTGTAATAATGTTCTTTTTTTTGTTTTGCTCAGGACGAGCAAAAAAATAAGTGTGGGGGGTGTGATTAGTCTCTAATTTTGCATAATTTTCATTACATTCTCATATTTATTTTATGTAAAATTTTGCTAATAAAATCTTACTTACTTGATCCTAGGTCCATGGTGTGCAAATGAAGAAGAAGACCCTAAATTACCATCTAATGGGTGATTAAAGGTCTATAAAGTAGCCATGGACTTTAGGGAGGAGATTTTGTCAGCCCAGGACATCAAATTATGAATCCAGGAGATCAAGTGGATAAGGGATAGGCTGGGCAACGCGCTGCCCGAAGCCAGGTGCGCGCCGCCCCGACAGGCCCGAGGAAATGCGGCCCAGGCCGCGTTTTCGCGGCCCTATGGGCGCGCGCGCGCCTGCGCTTTGGGCCAAGGGTTGTCCCCCTGGCCCCCTTTCCCCTGTTGCCTATAAATACCCCCCAACAAGGGCTTCAGTTGGGAGATATCCAGAGTTAGAGTATTGTTGTAATCTTATTTTTAGGATTGTAGTTGTTTTAGTTTCTTTCCTCTTCTAGCTTTAGTTTTAGCCATTAGGGTGAAAGAGAGAGAGGGGGGAGAGAGAGAGAGAGAGAGAGAGAGAGAGAGAGAGAGAGTGTAAAGGTTGTATTTGAAGGTGACAAGATAATATAAGTAACTACTTCTCTTTCTTCTTTCCATTTACTTGTCTTTGCCATTTACTTTTACTTCCTTTTTGTAGTGTAACTTCCTTCCTCTTCACTTCTTTTCTTTTGCCTTCTTGTAGTGTAACTCTCTTACTCTTTACCCCTTTTCTTTGTTGTTTCTTTTATTACCATGTCTAACTAACTCTTTCATAGCATGACTAACTAACTACTAACCCACTAATCTCTAATAACTTGCTTGATAAACCCAAATGAGTCAATAGTGTCAACTAAGCCTTGTGTAAACGAGATCTATGGCATCTTAAGACGAGGATTCTAACTCTAACTTACCTACAAGTATTACTTTCTTATATTTCTTGCTTAATAATTTTTAATGATCTATGAGTTGTGTTCTTTACTTGTTGTTGTAAGTTAGAGATTTTCCTTTAACTTTGCCGATACCATTAGTGCGCTTGTGTCTTCCCTTATTCTCGCATTTTATTGGATCTTTATAAGGGAATGTCCCAGTTTTTGCCGTATTAAGCTAAATTATAGGAAGAACTTTCACTCGATTTTCACATGAATAGTTCCTATGCATAAGGGTTATGTTTGCCTATGATCCATCGTGAGGCTACATCTTCAAGAAGTTAGGGATTAGTGGGAGCAATTAGTAGAAAGTTAGCCATGCACTTTTACCATCTTGAAAAATCACTTCTACAACTACCAAATCATTTTAAAATAATTTTTGAAACTAACTTGTTTTTATTTTCTAATTCTTTATTTTGAACAAAGAACTTTCTCTTTTCTTGAACAAAGAAGCCGCATCAAGCTTTCATCGCTCTCCCTCCTTGTAGATACGGCCCGTATAACCACTTTGCTACTACGGAAGAATCGCAAAAGCAGTGACATTGACCCACACTCTTTTCACTTATTCTTGTGCTTGCTTTTTGCCGATCACTCATCCTTGAAGGACTACAGTTTATTAGCACGTGGTTGGCCAGAAGCCATACCCCCTCTGACTGACTAGATCTTTGAAGGTGATTTGACTTCAGTTGCCAGAATATCACTCCTATTCGGCTGACAAGATGATTCTGGGGCGTGCCGCGATGGCTTGTCGAGTCTTGATTTGATGTCTTTTTCTTCAGTCCTGACCCAAGCGACAATCCCTTTCTCCTATTCGCCTTGTAACACCGACTGCTTTCAAGTACAACATTCCTCCACTCTCATTTGAATGAGCAGAAAAGTTTGCAGATTATGATGGCACGTCTCAATCAGTGTAGACTGGGTCCTGCATCTAGGACAACGAAGTGCCATGCTCTGAAACTCTCGATGAAAGTTTTGATAGACTCTCCTTTCTTCTGCTTGGTTGCAAGAAGAGTTGGCACTGAAATTTCTGCATCAACTTCAAAGAAACGAACCAAAAACAACTTCTCTAGGTCAGTGATTGGTCACTAATGTTGCATATTTAATGTCACATTTTCATACTGATTTTAGAATAAAAGCCTGCATTGTCCTAATTATTTGTTTGATTTATTTGCAGGCCCAATCCTTAAGGAGATGAAGAGAAATGAGCCCAAAAGCCCACCAGAATTCTGAATTAAATCAGAGTTAATTCGCACAAATAAAATCAGGGCAAAATCAAGAGGTTGAAACCGGTTGAGAAGAATCCTCTCAGAATCGATCGGTTAAAGCCAAGAAATCCAAGGTCATTTCGTCAGAATCCGGAGCTCCAACGACAAAACCAACAAAGGATAAAGCCAGAAGAAGACCCCGGACAGACCCACCAACAGGGTGTGGCCACCTGGCCACACCAGTGCCGCAGAATTGCGGCCCAAGCCGCAATTCTGCGGCCAACTGAAGTCAGTTGGGGGAGCGTTTGCTCCCCCAACATTCCGGGATCTTGGTTGTTAGGGTTTGGGCTATAAAAAGGCATTTGCTGCACTGAAAAGGAGGCGAAGGCAGAGATAGGACTTAGCCAAGCTTTTCATTTCTAGGTTTAGGTTTTTCTTTTTTATGTAACTTGTATGTAGGCTTAGGTTAGAAGATGATTCATGTAAGTAAGAGAGAGAGGCTGATGTTGAGAGTGACACCGATGTACTCCTCCTCCTTTCTTTCATTGTCTCAGTAAGCAATAAAGGTAAACTTTTCTTTGTGTTCGTTTCTTTACTTTCCTTTACATTTGTTTTGCTTTTCGTTTTCCTTTTCTACTTCACCTTGGTTGTATGTGTTGAGTCTACAAGTGAACTCTAAAGTAAGTACACCGATGCTACGTGAGAGCCAGCGATAGTTCATGAAGACGTTCTCCTCTTCCAAGCTCGCATCACTTCGTTCTTCTTATGCTTGACGATATAATGTGCATGGGGACCGAGTTCGAGTTTATGATTTATGCGTTGAACGCCTCCGAAGCAAAAAGGTAGAACTTGCAAAAAGGTTTCCAAGTAAGTCATCACCAAACTAGGTAAGTAATTCTTAACTTTCTTTCTTTTCTTTTATCGCTATAGTATAGATCGCCAACACGATTTCTTTCACCACTTCTTCCCAATCATTTTCGATCTTTTCCTCCACTTCATTTGTACATAGTCGCTTTTTATTGTTTTCTGATTTTCCACCTTCTTCATCTCTCGCTTTCTCTCTAACTTTAACTATAACTTTCTTTTTCTTTTTCTTAATTTTAAAAACAGAGAAGAACCTTCGCTTAGTTTTGATAACGATTTCAATAAAACTGTAAACGCTTCCATCGCAAACCCTCCTTGTGGATCTCGACCCGCATTAGCCACTTGCTATAGCGGAAGTATTGAGCACTTGCACGTTTTTATTATAAGATCTAAAACTCCGTATGTTTTGTGCAGGTTTAGCTCAATCAGTCAGCCCATGTCTTAATTGAACTGGCAGGAAGTTTCATGAACCATTCAAAGGCGATTCCTTTAAGAGTGCCAATGAATAAACGAGCCATAATGGCATCGTTCGATACTACATTCTCAGTTTGGGATTTAAAGTAGTATATGTGTTGGTTCAGTGACCCTTTACGATCGAAAGTATGCAGAGTAGGTGCGTTGAATTTGGGAGGGCAGGGAGTCGTGTCCCATTCTGCTGGGTAGGGTCAGACTATCCCCACATCTTAGAGACCGTCTCGATTGGCGAAGGCCTCGGGTGTTGCTCCAATTTGCTCATTCTCTTGGAATTACTGCTTTATTCTGAGTTATTCTCTTCTTCAGATGAAGATTTGGGTATCTCAGGGTTGGAATGCTCTTCACTCTCAGTGATTTCAGAAGATGAGCTCTCCCCCTCCTTTCGTTTACCCTTGGACTTTTTGGAAGGAGTTTTAGCCTTCGATTTCTTTTTTTTCTTAAGCAGTTTTGACAACATCTGTTTAAGGGCATCGATAATCCTTACTGAGCTCGAATGATCTCGAGTTGTTTCCTTTGGACCCAGGCCTGCTCTTCTAATTGCCTAGCCACTTCCGTAGGGATTCTCGCCATGTAAGTTAAGATGGTTGTCTTCGAATTAGAATAAAAAAACTGAGATTCGATGATAGCGGAGTGCTCATCATTCACCTTAACCCCCTGGCCAACACACTGCAGTCGACCAAGGCAATTGTTCCCGCGCAGGTTCAATTGTGGCGGTAGACCCCCTCAAGTTCAACAAGACTGTCCTTCAAACCTGGAGATCGATCAACATCCAACTCCTCTGAACTAACAGCTAATTGCTTCCCTTTGGACACGCTTGGCGAGGAACTTGGGCCCACCATATTTGCAGTCACTTTTGGGTACTCCATGTCAGAGAATGATATCTTCTTCCGCGATTGTCGTCTATTGGCTGAGTTTGAAGCCGCAGACAATGGGCTAAACACCGAAGGTTTATTTACCTGAAAGTCGCAATGACAATCAGAGAGTACTGCTGAGATGAGTTACTTGCAGTGACATCAAGGGGCGATTTGATGGATGCTCATCTTCCTTGTCAAGTAGTCCCTCAGGTCGTTAAGAGAGTGTCTGAGGAACTAGCCTCGAACTCCTAGGGGTGAGGTCATTTTGGCTTTTTATGTCTCGAGGACGTGCCATTCAGAACACGGGTCCCGTGTTTCTTTGTTGAAACACAAACCTCGCGTGGTGCTGAAATGCAGACCTCACATTATGTTGAAATGCGACCGTCGCGTTTAGAGTTAAAAATGCGGTTCTCGCATTTTGAAGTAGAAACGCGAGTATCCGGCGTTAGTTGAGTCTGCCTCAGAATGTGAGTCTATCTTTTAAGGCCAGAAATGCGAGACTCATGTCCTGAAGCTGGCAGAACACAGGTCTCGTGTTTAGGACCAGATATGCGAACCTCGTGTTTTGAACTTTGCAGAATGCAGATCTTGCGTTTCAGGGTAAGCAGAACTGGGTCTCGCGTTGGTTGCGGATTTCGCATTGCCTGAGAGGAACCTGGGTATGAACCTTGTGTTCTAAATCTGCAGAACAGATTGTTTCGACAGAATTTTTAATTTGTTGTCAACGTGCGTGACACTTTCATCGATGTTTAGCATTTCGGTTGAGCCGTAAAGGTTGTTGAGAACTCTCGATAACCTAAAATTGCAGAGTTTGGAGAGAAGAAGGATGGCAGAATTGATCTTCACGATCACTCTGATCATGTGTCGACGCTTTCGACCAGCGGGTCTCCTGAGATCGTTGACGTGGGGTGCTGGCCTACATGAGAGGTTTTTAGAGCCTCTTCGAGGTGGCACCATTTGCGTTGTAAACAGTAGTGCGGGCCACTTCAGGAGTAATCTCCGAAAAAATTCGAGAGCGAGTCTCAGAAGAGACTTTGCGATATTATCGCATTGCCTTGGGATAGGCGGAGCCTGAGGAAAGAAATTCCTCAAACTTTCTTAGTCGAATTCAACGATGAGGGATTCTACCGTCTTCTCGAGGAGCCGGATATCGGCTTGCGCCACGGCGTTCTCGTCAGTAAAGAAAGAGTTCCCCAGTAGAGTCACCATCTTTGGTTTGGTCAGAAAAGTAGTGCGAAGTAAAGTTTCTTTGAGTGGCTAAAAAGTTATAACAGAACGATTCCGATTACAAAAGAGGAACTAGTTCTCTCCTATGTTTAAGGTTGGGTTCTTTGTGTGGCGATGGAGAGTGATTCTTATTCTTCGTTGTCTGGTCTACTGTCAAGCTTCTCTTCAGGATGCTTGATCGGCAAAAAACAAGCACTAAAATAAGAGAAGGATGTGTGGGTTGATGTTACTACTTTTGCGATTCTTCTATAGTAGCGAAGCGGCTATATGGGTCGTATCCACAAGGAGGGAGAGCGATGAAAGCTTGATGCGGCTTCAAAGTTCAAGAAGAAAGTTCTTGTTTTCAAATAAATAATTGAAAAGTGAAAATAAATTGTTTTTAAGAATTGTTGGAAAATATTTTGGTGGTTTGTAAAAGTGGATTTTTCTTAGTTGTAAAGCGCATGGCTAACTTTCTACTAAGTGCTCCCACTAATTTCTAATTTTTAGAAGATAGCCTCACAGTGGATCATAGGCGAACATAACCCTTATGCATTGGATTAATTCACGTGGAAATCCAGTGAAAGTTCATCCTAAAACTTAGCTTCACACGGCAAAAACTCGAACATTCCCTTATCAAGATCCAATAGAAGGCAAGAATACAGGAAGACACGAGTGCACTAATGGTATTGGCTAAGTTAAAAGGAAATTCTCTAACTTACAACAACAAGCAAAGTACAACACCCATAGATCATCAAAAAAGAATTTAAGTATGAAATATAAGAAGGTAAATACTTGTAGGAAGTTAGAGTTAGAACCCTCATCTTAAAATACCATAGCTCTCGTTTGCACAAGGCTTGTTTGACACTATTGACTCATTCGGGTTATCAATCAAGAAGTTAGAAATTAGTGGGTTAGTAGTTAGTTAGCCATGCAATAGTGGAGTTAGTTAGACATGGTAAGAAAGAAGCAACAAAAAGAAAATAAGTAGAGAGAAGGTAAGTTACACTACAAAGTAGAGAAGTAAAGAGTAAAAAGAGTTACACTACAACAAGGAATTAAAAGTAAATGAAAGCACAAGTAAATTGAAAGAAGGAAGAGAAGTAGTACTTGTATTAGCTTGTCACCCTTCAAATACAACACTTACACAATCTCTCTCTTTCACTCTAATGGCTAAAACTAAAACTAGAAGAAGAACAACAACAGCTACTATAAACTAAAAACAAGACTACACAACTTGCTCTAACTCTGGATCTGCACAAACTGAAGACCCCTGGGGGATATTTATAGGCACCAGGGGAAAGGGGATCACGTGGACAGCACGTGGCCAAAGCGCAGGCGCGCGCGCCCAAAGGGCTGTGAAAACGCGGCCTGGGCTGCGTTTCCGCGGCCCTGCCTGGGAGGCGCGCGCCTGGCTTCGGGCAGCGCGCCGTCCCATCTGTCTTCTGACGCCATGATGTCTTGGATTCGTGATTTGATGCCGTGTACTGATAAAATCTTCACTCTAAATCAATGGCTACTTGGTAGGTCTTTAATCACCAATTAAATGGTGATTTAGGTCTTCTTCTTCATTTGCACACCATGGACCAAGGATCAAGCAAGTAAGGTTTTATTAGCAGAATTTTACATGAAATAAATATCAAAATGTGATGAAAATGATGCAAAATTAGAGACTAATTACACCCCCACACTTATATTTTTGCTCGTCTCGAGAAAAAAAATAAATTATTATACCACTTTCGCAGGTGACGTGATTGCACTGAGTATGTGCAACAAGCCTTTAAACCTCTAGATTTCCCCTAGAGGAGGAGTGTTGTCTCCTGAGGGTTTATAGCGGATTGCTCCCACAAAATTCAGTAAGTAAAGAAAAGAAGTTAGTTGTTAGAAAGAAATTTTTTTTTCATGAAAAAGAACTTTCAATCATCTAAGTAAAAATGACCGAATGATGTAAGAATTAGGTTTAACCCTCAAAGTCCTCTTATACTTTAGCCTTCATAAAAGAAGAAACTATAGTTTTTCTTTAAATTTGGAAAGGATCTTGTACTTCTAACTCATTCTTTTATTTTGCTTTATATAGATATGCATAATGTGTAAGTGTGATGTGCTTGAGATTTTCAACTCAACTTTGAATATCATTTAATTTTATTAAAGTTTACTTATTATTCTTGGTTCCATTAGGCTTTCTACTTCATTTATGTAGAACATATCAAACCGATGACTCCCAAACCAGATAGTCTTAGGGCACCAGGTGGAAAAATACCCTTCAGGTCAAATATGCAAGTGGAGTAGGCCACGAAATCAAGATTTATTTATACATTATGTATATAGAATTTTTTTTTGGCGTGAGTAATCATACTTCTTGAGGCACAATTAACCAGCTTTTTTTTCCAGAGTTGTGTTTCTAAATCCAAGCATGTGTGTGTGGGTTATGCATATTCTACTAATGCTAAATAAACAGTATGAGTTATTTTCCTTATCCCTTCTAACTTTTTAGTCAAACCAATCTTTTTTGTTTATTTAGGCAAAAATAAAGATTCATTAATAAGGTTCCCGTAATTCCTACAATCTTTTGGTATTTTTATAAAGAGTATAAAATTTCTTTTCAATCTGGAGATTTTTCTTTTTTTCTTTTTTCTTTTCTTTTTTTGAAAGAAAAAAAAGAATAAATTAAAAGAAAAAGTGTTAGCACTCCCCCACACCTATCTAATGCATTGTTCAATGAATGCATATAGAAATGCAAATGCAATAAATAGGGGGAAGAAATGATGCCACCGTCTTCGTGGACTTGGGCCGGCCAAGTGCGAATAGGCTAAAGAAATGTCAAAAAAAAATGTAGAAGGGGTAAGCATATAAACAATTTTTTTTTATTTGTTGTGGTTAGGTATATGATGGGGCAAAAAGAGTCAGCAAACAATCTTCCGGAGTCATGGCTCAGTGGTCAAGAAGGGCTTCAGTCTTTGCCCATTCACTTTGAATTCCGTGTAGTTTTTAGGGTCTGCAATGAGCACAACACCGTGTGGGAAAACAGTGCGCACAATGAATGGTCCCGACCAACGAGTTTTCAGCTTCTTCGCGAAAATATGAAGCCAAGAGTTATACAGCAGAACATTATCTCCCGGGGCAAAGTTTTTTTGGGTTATGATTTAGTCATGAAAAAGTTTTGTTCTGCTTTTGGTGATTCGAGCATTCTCATAGGCTTCATTCCGTATCTCCTCTAATTCTGAAATCTGCAGTCTCCTTATCTCACCGGCCTTACTCAAATCAAAATTGAGCTGCTTAATGGCCCAGAGGGCCCGGTGTTCTAACTCTACTGGCAGATGACAGGCTTTACCAAACACGATTCTATAAGGAGACATCCCCAAAACTGTCTTAAAAGAGTACGGTAAGCCCACAATGCATCATTGAGCTTAACCGATCAATCCTTTCTGTTTTGTCCAACAGTCTTTTCCAGAATGAGCTTGATCTGTCGGTTGGTGACTTCGACCTGCCCATTTGTCTGGAGATGATATGGAGTAGATAACTTGTGATTGATGGAAACTCTGTTGCAGAAATGTTATCCATTATCACTAATTATCGTTCTAGGGGTGCCAAATCAGGAGAAGATGTTCTCTTTGAGAAATTTGACAACCACTTTATTGTCATTCGTTTTAGTTGGCACAGCTTCTACCAACTTAGAGACATAATCTACAGCAACCAAAATGAACTGGTTGCTGAAGGAATTAGGGAATGGCCCCATGAAATCGATACCCTAAACATCAAAAATTTCAACTTCAAGGATCGGGTCCAAGGGCATCATATCTCTTCTTGAAATTTTCCCAATTTTCTGACAATTTGCGCATGATTTGCAAAAATGATATGAGTCTTTGAACAAAGTCGGCCAGTAGAACCCACTTTGTAAAACCTTTTCCGCAGTCTTGCGGGGACCGAAGTGTCCTCCGCATGCAAGGTCATGGCAAAATCTGAGCACACTTCTCTGTTCCTCCTCTGGTATGCATCGTCTAATAATTTGGTCGGGACAATACTTAAAAAGATACGATTCTTCATAGAAAAAGTACCGTACTTGGGCAAAGAAGCAGTATTGGTCTTGCTTTGTCCAGTCAGCAGGTAATTGTCCCGTGGCAAGGTAATTAACAATGTCCGCATACCAGGGTTCCTTAAGAATAGCTAGGATGTGCTCGTCTAGGAAATCCTCATTGATCGGAGTTTGGATGGTTGGTGCATTCGGAAATCGTGAGAGATGATCAGCGACCACATTTTCTATACCTCATTTATCCAGGATTTCTAAGTCAAATTCTTGAAGCAAAAGGATCCACTGAATCAGTCCGGCTTTTGCTTCCTTCTTGGTCATGAGGTATTTCAGAGCCAAGTGATCTGTAAAAATCACCATTTTCGAACCTAATAAGTAGGGCCGGAACTTTTTTAATGCAAAGACAACGGCCAAGAATTCCTTCTCAGTCGTTGTATAATTCTGTTGGGCGTCATTCAATGTCCTACTCGAATAGTAAATCACGTGCTACCTATTATCGATGCGCTATCCTAGAACAGCGCCAATAACAAAATCAGATGCATCACACATGATTTCAAATGGCTGGGCCCAATTAGGAACAGAAATAATAGGCGCAGAAACATTCATCGTTGAAATCAAAGAGCATGTCCTTAGCGAGCAGGTTGGTTAAGGGCCTCGCGATTTCGCTAAAGTCCTTAATGAACCGTCGGTAGAACCCAGCATGCCCTAAAAAGAATCTAATATCCTTGATGCTTTTGGGTGGTGGAAGCTTAGCAATCACTTCTACTTTAGCCTTATCCACTTCTATGCCTCTCCTCGAAATCTCATTGCCCAAGACAATCCCCTGTCTCACCATGAAGTGACATTTTTCCCAGTTTAGAGTTAGGTTCTTCTCCTTGCATCTCTGTAGCACTAACTCTAGGTGATGAAGACATTGATCAAATGAATCTCCGTAGATGAAGAAGTCATTCATGAAAATCTCAAGAAAACGTTCTACCATGTCGGAGAAAAGACTAAGCATGCACCGTTGGAATGTTGCGGGAGCATTGCACAATCCAAAGGGCATGTGTCGGTAAGCGAAGGTTCCAAATGGGCAGGTGAACATCGTCTTTTCCTTGTCTTCTGCAGCAATGGGGATTTGATTGTATCCCGAGTACCCATCTAGGAAGCAGTAGTACTCATGTCCAGCCAAACGCTCAAGCGTTTGGTCGATGAAGGGTAGCGGAAAGTGGTCTTTACGGGTAGCTGCATTCAACTTTCTATAGTCGATACAAACACGAACCTTGGTAGGCAGTCTTGTTTGTACCAACTCTTTTTTCTCATTTTCTACCACCGTAAAGCCAGCCTTCTTTGGGACCGCATTAATAGGGCTAACCCATTGGCTATCAGAAATGGATAAATAATCCCATTATCTAATAGTTTCAGAATTAACTGCCTCTTGCATGAGAGGGTTAAGCCATCGTTGTGGGTCCTTCCTAGGGGTTGTTTCATCGACTAAATGGATTCTATGTTGCACTATAGCTGGACTTATTCCCTTGATGTCCTTCATCGTCCATCGAATAGCTTCCCTATGTCTTTTCAGAATAGACATTAAGCTGTCCTCTTATTGCTCAGTCAAGTGGGATGCTATGATGACTGGCAAGGTGTCCTTTCCGCCCAGGTAGGCGTACTTGAGGTATTCAGGCAGGGCTTTTAGCTCTAGGGAAGGTGTTGCTTCATTGGATGCAATCTCTGGGCTTTCAATCCTATGATGAGGTTGTTTAAGACGGGAAAGGTGTTGTATTGTGGAGTATAATTTGCACACAAAATATATTCAATAAAAGAGGGAAGGTTTAGATTCAACCTCAAGTGCTTTGATCACTCCACAAATGTATTCAAAATGATTAATGTACCCTTTCCTATCTCCGTTATAGCATGGGCTATACCGAGTCGATTCTCAGGGAGAGCTTGCGATGGAAGCGTTACGGTTGGTAGTGAAGAAAAGAAAATGAAGATTCTTCTTTGCTCAAAAGAATAAAAACAAATTGGAAAAAGAAATAAAAGAATTGGTGGATATGTTCATAATGAAAAAGGAAAAGAAATCATAAAGGAGATTTGGTATTAACACTAAAAGAAAAGAAACTTTAGAAGACTTTGAAGGTGAGAAAACCATGACTACTAGCTAACCTTACTACCTTGCTAAAGACT
This sequence comes from Agave tequilana, assembly GCA_038442645.1. Lineage (NCBI taxonomy): Eukaryota > Viridiplantae > Streptophyta > Magnoliopsida > Asparagales > Asparagaceae > Agave > Agave tequilana. The sequence goes on along the minus strand of JAVJIF010011084.1, from coordinate 45,397 downwards.
TACTAAACTCCGTGATGGTGATGCGTGCCTCATGTTGATTCATCGACATAGATTTATCTTGCGTGTTAGTCTAATTACTTTCCCACTTGGATGATGGGGGATCATTCTTGGACTTGTCTCGTAGCCTCAAAAATGTCATTGGCCTACAAGTTAGACTTTCAATAATGGAATCAAAAGAGTGACACACAAGGGACGCTAAGGAAGAAGATACAACATTCATTAATGGAAGTAAAGAAGTTGTACAACAAATAGCATATTGGTGATTCATCTCCATGTTCCATCAAGGCACTTGTTCTAAAGACAAGGCTCTAAGTGAGGCACACATGAATCATATGGAGAATTACAACAAGATATAGCCAAGCATGAAAGTAACCCATCGGAGAAGAGAAGGCCATACAACTTGCAAGATTAAAGATAGCAATCACCCATGAGTTAGTAGTTAGCAAGGTTAGTGGTTAGCTAGACATGAGAAGAATTAGCTACTAGCCATTACAATAAAAGAAAAGCAAAGCATGAATAAAAGTACAAGTAAAGTAAAGCTAGAAGTAAAGAAAGCAAGTAATACTAGAAAATGCTCAAGTAGAGAGAAGAGAATGGATGAATCCTTACTTCACAAGTTGTCACTCCTTGGTGTACACAAGCTTTCTCTCTCTTACAACTCTCTTTTTGCAGAATTTCTAGGGAGGAAGAAGATCTAGAGCACTACAAAAAATCCTACAAAAATACAAGCATCTAATCTCTAATCTCTCTTCCACGCTCTTTTGCGCAAGCCCTGATCCTGTATTTATAGGCTCAGAGAGAAGGATCTAGAGCCCTGATCGTTGGAGAGAAATCCGGGATCTAACAACCTTGTAACTGCCGCAATTTGGCGCCAAAATCCAGAAATTGCGGGAAAGCTTTGGCTGTTGGGCAACAGAAATCTGTTGCAGGTTCGTTACGAAGTTGTTATCCACGTGGCCTTCTAGAATCTTGAGTTGTTGCGTAGAATTCTCTAGATCCTGGGCTCAAATTTGGGCTTTTAATTAATCTCTTTTGGGCTTATGAATTAATCTCTTTAATTATTACTAATTAAAGAGATTTTGGGCTTTCTCTCATTTTAGTTGTGGACCTGCAAAAATATAGAGAAGATGAGTAAAATCATATTTTTTTGTAATATGCATGGGAATAATGTGGTAAAATATGCAAAATTGGATCACAATCGCACCCCCACACTTATTCTTTTGCTCTCGTCCCGAGCAAAACAAAGAAAGAAAAACTATACTACCAATTTATTACACCACTTTTGCAGGTGACGCAATTGCACTGAGCGTGTGCAACAAGCCGTTAAACCTCTAGGTTACCCTAGAGGAGAGAGTGTTGTCTCCTGAGGTTTTCAGCGGATTACACCCACAAAATCCATAAAGAAAGAAGACAAATGTTAGTATTTTGAAAATGCATTTTGAAAGAGAGACATGTTTTCGAACTATTTTTGCAAAAAATATAAGTGATCTTAGGTCATAAGTCCACCTATAATCATTCTTTCTTAAACTTAGTCTCTATGCAAGATCTTGTCTTCAATTAAGGTAAGAATTCAAAATTGGATTGAAAACTTTATCTTTCATAAAACCTAGATAATATGCACACCGTGCTCAGTGAAAATTTCTGAGATTTCAACTCCAACCATTAAGCCATTTATTTATTTATATATATATATATATTTTTTCTGTTTTTTTTTCTTCTTCCCTTAGTTTAGGCTTTCTAGTTTACCCTTGTAGCGAGCCTTTAACCGATGACTCCCAACCAGACGGTCTTAGGGCACCAGATGAGAAAACATCCTCGGGTTTAAGGTCTCGAGTAAAAAAGGCCACAAAACTAAAGGGGATTATTTTATTTCCTTTACCACCGTTAGGCGTGAATAATCATGCTTCTTGAGGCACATTATCCAACTTAATAGGTGATGTTTTATTACATCTTTATTTTTCTTTTTTTTTTTATTTTTATGGCATTTTTGGTCTTTGTCTCCATCCCAAGAAATGTGTAAGTGTAAAGTGCATATTTATCTAAGGTAAAAATTCAAGATAAAAATATCTCACCAATTTTACTTACTTAGCCTATAATTTTAAACAAGATCTATTATTTCAATTAGGTTTAAGATGTCATAATTAAGGCTTTCTTAATTTCTAAGATACATCTTAATTTTCTTAAAAATAGATCAAAACTTTGTCTCTTATTTCAAAAGTTTTTTTTTATTTTTTATTATTATTTTTTTTTCTAAAAAGAAGTGTAAAAGAAAGAAAATCTAAAAACTCTATGTTAGTAAACCCTCCCCCACACTTATTTCATGCATTGTCCTCAATGCATCATGATATATATATGCATGAAACAAAATGGAAGGGAAGGAAAAAATTACCTTAAGGTGGTGGTTCCGGTGGTGGTCTGATTGATCCACGAAACATGGCCCAATCAACTTTGCTTTGGGTTTTGAGGAACCCACCAGAAATATCATGAATATGACCCCACTAAAAAGATAAATCCATGAAGGATCTTTATTAAGTACATGACCCCATCTAATTTCCATTTTCCATAATTAATTTCGGAGTCAAATTTATCAACTACTACCTTGTCCCAGAATGTGTATGAAATGATAGAACGGTTGACTTGGACTCAGGAAGGACAGGAACTAATACCGACTCAGGAAGGTGACTTAAGTCAAGTGAAGGTTTAGGAGTCGAAATGAGTTCAGGAATTGGGTCCAAGTCAAAAAGTTGAAACTCCAGTCCACATGTATTGTCCAACAATGGAATGTGACCTAATATGGGTGATATCTCTTTACTTCCAATATTAAGGAACTCTAGCTCATCGCCATACAATTCTTCAAAACTAAGGTCAATGTTTTCTGTCAGAATTGTACAATCAGTTTCAGAAGTAAAGAGATTGTGAGGATCTAGGTCACATATCTCATTGAGTTCAATATCAAAAATTGGAGAACTTGCCAATTTGTTAATAGTATCTTCAGAAGTGTATAATTGGTCAAGTTCAATATGATCCTCAAGATGGGTGATTCAACTTCATTATGAATGGGACAGGATCCAATGTCGACTCCGGGAAAAGATTGAAGTCAGGTAAAGTTACCGATTCATTATTGAATCAGAAAAAGAATTGAATCACTAAGTTGGGGTTCAAGATCACATTCCTCATGTAGTTCAATTCCACAAAAATGGGAACTTGCCAATTTATCAATGGGACTTTCAAAAGTATGGAATTGGTCAAGTTCAATATGATTTAAATGATTGGTTATTCAATTTCAAAATGGACTGGCACTAGATCCAATACTGACTCGGGAAATGAAGTGAAATCATGTGAAGACACCGGAGTCATAATTGAATCAGGAAGGAAAATTGAATTATCAAATGAAGTTCAGGATCATATTCATGTTTAAGTTCAATTTCAGGAAATGAAAAACTTGCCAAAATGTCAATGGGATTTGAAGTTTGGACAAGTTCAGGTGGTTGTGCTGAATTGAATCATGATTTCCAAAATGACAGGAGTCTTGAGTCATATCAATAGAGTGTGGCATAGCTGAATTAGTCAAAGGTTGATAAGATAGAGTCTCCTCATTCCTATAGATGTTAACCAATTGACTCAATTGTTCATCCACCTTATTGAAAGACTCGGCACGTGTTTTTTTATATTGTAACAAAGACTCTTGCAAGATGTTTATACTCTTTTCTAAACGTGATATTTCTACAAATGGCTGCTCTAGAATGGGAGTATAAGAATCTTGACTTTAGAAAGTTTGTGAATAATGTGAGTCACACATATGTGGAGATTGAAGCTTGGACTCACACAAGAGTTCTTTACTCGTTTCCAAGGTAAATGGTTGTTCATTATGAAAAGGTGGAACTGAGTAAGACTCTTGAAAATACTGTGGAATTGGAGAGGCCAATGTTTGCAGTTTTTGCTCGGCCTTTGTAAATTGGCTTCTAAACTCCTTAGTAACTCAGATTTTTCTTCAATTGGTGGTTCAGAAAAGGAGTATATGAAGCGGATCGGGAAATGAATACTGTGGACAAGGTGAATATGGTGGACAAGGAGTTTGAAAATTTGACTCGGGGTACGTGAATCCCCAATGACTCTGTGACGAGTTGAAATCATTATGGAAATTATGGTTATTAGATGGGGGGTATGGGTCATATTGATTCGGATAAGGCCAACCCGCGTAAGTGGTTGGTGCATATTGTAAAACACCGGGTTGGAATTATCCGAATATGAAGTCGGTGTGAAATATGGATTATTATTAGGATGGAAAGAATTATTATTATTGAATGCCATTTCACACAAAAAAAATCACAATCAAAAAGAAACAAAATAAACAAACAAAAAGAAAAAAATTCTAACCTAAGTTAGGGTAGACCTATGACCTAGACGACTCCTAACTGATTAGACCGTCTACGGGAGGTTTAGTGTAGACTTTGGCCACAAGCTAATCAGCCAGGAAAGGTCAAGGTTGTTGGGAGGTTTTCCGTCAGAGACGTTCCTTAATTAAGTAACCACCAACCTTCGGGCTTTCGGCCCTCAATCCCTTTCCTAGACACTGATTTTACAAGAGTCAATTTCCAACACTTTTTCCCCTTAGGATAATCTCCTAAATGAGTCGAGATGTCCCTAGGGCCAACGTCTACTTTTTTTTTATTAAATTAGGCTTGGGTTAGTGAGTGCTGGGATGGTAGTTTTTGGGCTAAGGAAAGGGTGATAAATCCCCACCTTATCTTATTTATGGGTTAGTGCCCTTAAAATTGATTTTGTGCAAGTGTACAAGATATATAACTAGGATACACTCAAAGCATGACAATCAAGCAAGAGATGATTCCTAGTCTACATGCAATGCAAACGTACTTGCTCCAGCACTCTTCAACAGTAAAAGTAAATGAATGAAAAGACACGTGCCTAATGATGCAAATGTCTAAACAATTTTTAACGTTTCAAACCATTTTTTTTACTGTTGTTTATTTAGCAGGAGTATGGTGAAGCATACAGGAAAAAATTATTGCAGCAGATGTATTTTGCAGAGAAGCAAGCCCTGCAAAAAGTGGTCAGTAGTCAACTCTTCCTTGCCGCAATTCTGCGGCAAAAACCCAGAATTTGCGGCAATTCAGAGGGATCCTGGTCTCTGCTTTCGAGAGCAGAGGCCCAGGTCCACTTATATGTTTCTGCAATGCAAATTTTCCTGTTTCTTCAACCTGTAATCTGCAACAGAGAAGAAGATTCGTTTAGTTCTTCACTTGAAATCAAAAACAGTTGCTCTCCCCGGCAACGGCGCCAATTTGTTTAAGACGGGAAAGGTGTTGTATTGTGGAGTATAATTTGCACACAAAATATATTCAATAAAAGCGGGAAGGTTTAGATTCAACCTCAAGTGCTTTGATCACTCCACAAATGTATTCAAAATGATTAATGTACCCTTTCCTATCTCCGTTATAGTATGGGCTATACCGAGTCGATTCTCAGGGAGAGCTTGCGATGGAAGCGTTACGGTTGGTAGTGAAGAAAAGAAACGAAGATTCTTCTTTGCTCAAAAGAATAAAAACAAATTGAAAAAGAAATAAAAGAATTGGTGGATATGTTCATAATGAAAAGGAAAAGAAATCATAAAGGAGATTTGGTATTAACACTAAAAGAAAAAAAACTTTAGAAGACTTTGAAGGTGAGAAAACCATGACTAGCTAACCTTACTACCTTGCTAAAGACTTACTAAACTCCGTGATGGTGATGCGTGTCTCATGTTGATTCATCGGCATAGATTTGTCTTGCGTGTTGGTCTAATTACTTTCCCACTTGGATGATGGGGGATCATTCTTGGACTTGTCTCGTAGCCTCATAGATGTCTTGGCCTACAAGTTAGACTTTCAATAATGGAATCAAGAGTGACACACAAGGGATGCTAAGGAAGAAGATACAACATTCATTAATGGAAGTAAAGAAGTTGTACAACAAATAGCATATTGGTGATCCATCTCCATATTCCATTAAGGTACTTGTTCTAAAGACAAGGCTCTAAGTGAGGCACACATGAATCATATGGAGAATTACAACAAGATATAGCCAAGCATGAAAGTAACCCATCGGAGAAGAGAAGGCCATACAACTTGCAAAATTAAAGATAGCAATCACCCATGAGTTAGTAGTTAGCAAGGTTAGTGGTTAGCTAGACATGAGAAGAATTAGCTACTAGCCATTACAATAAAAGAAAAGCAAAGAATGAATAAAAGTGCAAGTAAAGTAAAGCTAGAAGTAAAGAAAGCAAGTAATACTAGAAAATGCTCAAGTAGAGAGAAGAGAGGATGAATCCTTGCTTCACAAGTTGTCACTCCTTGGTATACACAAGCTTTCTCTCTCTTCAACTCTCTTTTGCAGAATTTCTAGGGAGGAAGAAGATCTAGAGCACTACAAAAAATCCTACAAAATACAAGCATCTAATCTCTAATCTCTAATCTCTCTTCCACGCTCTTTTGCGCAAGCCCTGGTCCTGTATTTATAGGCTCAGAGAGAAGGATCTAGAGCCCTGATCGTTGGAGAGAAATCCGGATCTAACAACCTTGTAACTGCCGCAATTTGGCACCAAAATCCCAGAAATTGCGGCAAAGCTTTGGCTGTTGGGCAACAGAAATCTTTTGCAGGTTCGTTACGAAGTTGTTATCCACGTGGCCTTCTAGAATCTTGAGTTGTTGCGTAGATTCTCTAGATCCTGGGCTCAAATTTGGGCTTTGAATTAATCTCTTTTAGGCTTATGAATTAATCTCTTTAATTATTGCTAATTAAAGAGATTTTTGGGCTTTCTCTCATTTCAGTTGTGGACCTGCAAAAATATAGAGAAGATGAGTAAAAATCATATTTTTATTTGTAATATGCATGGGAATAATGTGGTAAAATATGCAAAATTGGATCACAATCAGAGGTATACTTGGGCTTGACGCCCATCTATTGCTAAATATATGATCTGGTCTTGATTAAAATCCTCAGCCTCCAGATCAAACCTGTCTCAGTTTCTGTCTCCATACTTTCCTCATGCTCACTGGTCAGTTTTCAATAGAATTGACCTCAAACGTCTGATCATTGACATCCCTAGGTTGTCTTCCAAGATTGAAGACATTGACTTCCTTCGTCATGTCTCCAAAAGTCAATCGCATGGACCCCGTTCCTATAGTTGATTATGGCATTGGCTGTAGCAAGGAATGGGCGCCCTAAGATGACAGGAGTTTGAGACCTAAAATTGGACATAGGTTGGGTCTCAAGCACAATGAAGTCAATAGGGTAAATGAAATCCCCGACTTGAATAAGGACATCTGTGATTTCCCCCTTCGGGATCTTCACAGATCGGTCAGCTAGCTGAATGGTGACTCAGTTGGGCTTAGCTCGCCCAACCCAAGTTGCTGGTATACTGAGAGAGCTAGCAAGTTGATACTTGCTCCCAGGTCAAGAAGTGCTCTAATGATTTCGGTCTGTCCTATGGTGCAGGAAATGGTGGGACATCCGGATCCTTATATTTCACCGAATGGGACTAGATAGAATTTCGCTTATATTGGTTGCCAAGAACACTTTCTTGGACACATTGGTCTTTCTCTTCTCGTACACATATCCTTAAGAAATTTGGCATAAGCCGGGATTTGTTAGATAGCGTCAAGAAGTGGCACATTCAATTTGACCTGGTTGAACATCTCTAGCATTTTCTCCATGTGCATATTCTTATTGTTGTTTCTAAGCCTATTGGAAAGGGTGCTATAGGCTTATGAACCTGTTCAGCAGCTTTGTCCTCGTCAGATGTTTGTGGAGCGGATTGGAGGAGCTAGCAGAGGTGGAGGCTAGAGTGGAATTAGGATGGACTGGACTTTTCTGTTGGTAGACCTGGTTGTCTACCTTCTTTTCAGATCGCAGTGTGAACAACATTGCACTGGTTAATTTATGGATCCTGAATTTCATATGCTTGATTGAGGTTTTTGGGTTAACTAGTGGCTGACTAGGCAAAGTACATTTTGGTCTTTCACATAGGGAGTTAGCTAACTGGCTCATCTGCATTTCCAATCTCGATATAGCCTGTGAATGATTGTTCAGAGTTTGTCCCTGGTTTTGCATAAAAGCGGTTTGGGACTTCATGAAAGCCTCTATGCTCTCCTCCAGTTTACTGATTTTCTTTTCCATTAGTGAGCTTTAGGAGGAGGAAGATGGGGCTTGACTGGGAAAAGGTGGTGGAGGAGTAGGATGGTGAAAATTGTTGGACAAATTAGGCCTGGGAGGATTGTTTGGGGCCAGGAGAAATTAAGGTGATTCCTCCAACCCGGATTGTATGTTTGGGAGTAGGGATTGTGAGGTGGCCGTGAGTAAGCCACGTCATTTATTCCGTTGGCACTTACTGGGCATAGAAAATAGGGCACTCTTCAAAGACATGTTTGGTGCCTGACAGTACAAACAACCCGGATTGTAAATTGGTGATGGGTTGATCTGGTTGACATTGGCAGGCTCTTTAGTTTCCAGAGCCTCTATCCTTCTCATTGAAGTAGCAATCCTAGCCTCGGTAGCTATGATGATTCTAGAGATAGGAGCCTTCCTCTTGAAGCTATAGATTGTGAATTCCTAGTTTTTCTGAGGCTGGCTCCCATTGCAGAGTTTTCTCAGTTAAATCCTCAAATAAATCCCAACCCTGATTCTCATCCTTCTGCAAGAACCCTCCCTGACACATGGTCTCTAAAAGGGTTTTGTTTGATAGTCTAGACCATCGTAGAGAATCTGGCACTGACGCTATTTCTCAACACATGATGAGGGCACCAAGCTAGGAGATCTTTGAATCGCTCAAAGTATCTCCAAAATGGTTCGCTCTGTTCTTACCTAAACTGCATAATGTTCTTCCTAATGAGGGAATTTTTGTAAATTGGGTAGAATTTCTTCAAGAAGGCCTTGACGAAATCATCCCATGTCGTGACTGAATCTGCTGCCAAACTCTACAACCATTTCTTTACTAGGTCCTTTAGGGAAAAAGGGATGAAACGTAACCTAACGGCATCGTCTCCTAGCTGGGGTATACGCATCTGAGGCACACTTCTTCAAATTTCCTAACAAAGAAGTATGCGTCCTCTGATTCTAAATCATGAGATTTAGGAAGAGTGTTAATGAATTAAGGTTTTAACTCGAAGTTATTTCCGTTTGCTTCAGGAAGTTTTATGCAAGATGGAAGTGAAGTTCTAATCGGGTAAAATCTATCCTGAAGTGACGCCATCACCGGTTCTGAATTCAATGGTAGAGAAGTATTTCTTATTAATCTGAAAGTTGACGGATCTCTTACCCACTCTTGCATGCAGCACACCACAACCAACGTGAAGAAACAAACAATCGAAAAGAACAAAAAACAAACAAAAGTAAGAAAAACAACCACAAGCCTTAGTCTAAGGTACCTGGACCTAGACGAATCCTAACTGGTCGATTCTCGGGGAAGGTTATTGTAGGAACTCGACTACAAGCTAATCGGCTAGGAAAGGGCAAAGCTCGGGGGGAGGTATCCGGGCGGAGCCACGGGCGTAATTACGCCAAACCACGGAGCTTTCAAGACTTACCTCTCAATCCACTTTCCTTAGATACCGATTTTGCAGGAGTATAGTTCTTACAATTTTCAACCTCGGTTAATCTCTTAGTGAGTCTGAGATGTCCCTAGGGCCAACGTCTATGATTTTTAGTTAAGGCTTGGGAAAGTGTGAGTGCACTTGGAGATGATTTTTGGGCTAAGGAAGGGTGATGAAATCCTCACCTTATCTTGTTTAATTAGATTTTGCCCTTAATGTCAATTGTGCAAGTGTGCAGTTTATTTACAACAAGTTAACATTCAAAGCGGTAAATCACTTCAAAATGTTGGTCCTATTCTATATGAATGCACACGTACCTTTTCTCCAGTACTTTTCAATAGAAATTGAAATAGACACGTGCCCTAAATGCAAAAGTCTAATCCAAATTCTAATTAAGCAACAGTGAATTTCTATTGAGTTTATTATACATGCATAAAGGTGAAGCATCCAAGGAAGCTAAAAAATTTAGAAAGCAATTTTTTAGCGGCTTTCGGCAACCCTGCAAACGAGTTTGTTAGTACTTCAATCAGAAAAACTCGCTTTGTATGAATTTCCCGAGGGCAAATGAATCCTCGCGCAGTGTCCTTGGCCACCTCCTTCGCTTCCCGTGGTAGTGAGCTCCTTGGTACTTCGCCTACACACAAAAACAAAGAACAATCTTTAGTATTGTACAACAAAGCCGTTCCCTCCCCGGCAACGGCGCCAAAATTTGATCGGCAAAATGCAAGCACTAAAATAAGAGAAGGAAGTGTGGGTTGATGTTACTGCTTTTGCGATTCTTCTGTAGTAGCGAAACGGCTATACGGTCATATCCACAAGGAGGGAGAGCGATAGAAGCTGCTGATGCGGCTTCAAAGTTCAAGAAGAAAGAAAGTTCTTGTTTCCAAATAAAGAATTGAAAAGTGAAAATAAGTTATTTTTAAGAATTATTGGAAAATGTTTTGGTGGTTTGTAAAAGTAGATTTTTTCTTAGTTGTAAAAGCGCATGGCTAACTTTCTACTAAGTGTTCCCACTAATTTCTAATTTTGAAAGATAGCCTCACGATGGATCATAGGCGAACATAACCCTTATGCATTGGAACTATTCACGTGAAAATCGAGTGAAAGTTCATCCTAAAACTATCTTCACACGACAAAAACTCAGACATTCCCTTATCAAGATCCAGTAGAAGGCGAGAATACGGGAAGACACGAGTGCACTAATTGTATCGGATAAGTTAAAAGGAAATCTCTAACTTACACCCATAGATCATCAAAAAACAATTTAAGTATGAAATATAAGAAGGTAAATACTTGTAGGAAATTAGAGTTACAACCCTCGTCTTAAGATGCCATAGCTCTCGTTTGCACAAGGCTTGTTTGACACTATTGACTCATTCGGGTTATTAATCAAGAAGTTAGAAATTAGTGGTTAGTAGTTAGTTAGCCATGTAATGGTGGAGTTAGTTAGACATGGTAAGAAAGAAGCAACAAAAAGAAAAGAAGTAGAGAGAAGGTAAGTTATACTACAAAGTAGAGAAGTCAAGAGTAAAAAGAGTTACACTACAACAAGGAATTAAAAGCAAATGAAAGCACAAGTAAATTGAAAGAAGGAAGAGAAGTAGTACTTGTATTAGCTTGTCACCCTTCAAATACAACACTTACACACTCTCTCTCTTTCACTTTAATGTCTAAAACTAAAACTAGAGAAGAACAACAACAACTACAAACTAAAAACAAGACTATACAACTTGCTCTAACTCTGGATCTTCTCAAACTGAAGACTCTTGGGGGTATTTATAGGCACCAGGGTAATGGGGCCACGTGGACGGCACGTGGCCCAAAGCGCAGGCGCGCGCGCCCAAAGGGCCGCGAAAACACAGCCTGGGCTGCGTTTTCACGGCCCTGCCAGGGCGGCGCGCGCCTAGCTTCGGCAGCGCGCCGTCCCATCTGTCTTCTGACGCCATGATGTCTTAGATTAAACATAAAATTTGAAAATATAATAAAAGGATGAATTGATTGATATCCTCTATAGTTTGCTAATCTCTTGATCAACCCTAGTTTAGTTTAAAGGTTAATTGATTGATATCCATTATTGTTAAAAACCCTAGGATTAAAATGGCCTTCTTGAAGATGAATTGATGATTAGGTTTACTTTAGTTCAGGTTCCAATTCTTAAATAATTCTTCTTAGTTCATACTTAAAAACCTTGATAGCATAACTTTAAGTAAATTAACTTCTTTTATGCTATGCTTTGAAATTAGGATGAACGAACGTTTAATCATTATTAATGCACACTAGTTAGGATTCTAGCATCATTCATCTTACTTGATTATCAATCAAAGACCTAGGATAGATGCCTCTTCATGCAATATGATATTCACTCTTTAAGACTATACTATGGGTTGTAGAAGATGATTGATAAACTATATTTCTCAATTTGATCAAATCTAATCAATCTCCCTTTTTCTTTTCCAAGCGAATTACAGAGAAGATCGTTCCGAAATGCTTCCATCGCATGCTTCCCTGTGGATCGACCGTCTAGCCTTTGCTACGCGGTTAACTTGAAACGAGACTAAGATTTTCTAAACTATTTATAATACACTTTCCAGTTTCAATCAAATTTTTGGCACCGTTGCCGGGGAGGGACGGTAAGTTATTCCTTTTTTTAGATTTATATTTTTGATTAACTTTCTTTTTTGTTCTTGGTGTGCAGGTTTGACAATAAGGTATCTTTGTTGCAGTGGACATATAAGTGGCCTTGGACTCTGCTCAAGAAAGTAGAGCCAAGAAGCCCTCAGATTTGCTACATTCTTGTGGCAATCTGAGTGAACTACTAACCTGTATTTTCTGCAGGTTAGCTGAATTGCAAAGTTTAATATCTGTAACTATTAATTTCCTTATTTATCTCACTGTACTTCCTTTCTAACCTCAATAGTAAAATGATGTTTGTTTAATGCTAAAAATGGTTTAGACTTTACATTTAGGCACGTGTTTAATTCGTTTACATTTTACATTACTGTTGAAGAGTGCTGGAGTAAAAGGTACGTTTGCATGGCATATAGTTTAGGAAACATTCTTGAGTGATTATTTGCTTGTTGAATGATACTTTTATTTATCTTACACACCTTGCACAATCAATCTTAAGGGCTTGTCCTATAAACAAGATAAGATGGGGAAGTCATTACCCTCCCTTAGCCCACAAACAATCTTCTCACTCACTAACAAAAACCTAACTAAAACTGAGTAGACGTTGGCCCTAGGGACATCTTAGACTCAATTAGGAGATTATCCTAAGGGGAAAGGTGTTAGAATTTGACTCCTGCAAAATCAGTGTCTAAGGAAAGGATTGAGGGGCGAAACCCTGAAGGCTGGTGGTTTGGCTTAATTAGGCCCGTCGCTTTTACGCGGTTACCTCCCACCAATCTTGCCCTGACTTGGCTGATTAGCTTATGGACAAAGTTTGCATTATATCTCCCGTGGACAGTCTAACCAGTTAGGAGTCGTCTAGGTCAAAGGTCTACCCTAACTTAGTTTAGATTTTTTTTCGTTCTTTTTATTTGTTTGCTTATTTTTTTGTTTTTCTTTGTTTGTGTTGACATTTCCTGTGTGATATGGCTTATAACAATAATTTTTTCAATTTTAATGGTAATCCATATTACACCCCGACCTCTTTTTCGGATATTACCAACCTGGCATATCATAACTTTAACCAACCTAGTGTGCCAGATTGGTCTTATTCGAATCATTACATGCCCCAGTCCTAATACTATGAATGAGACTGGAATAATCATCACTACTCTTCACAGAGTCAATGGAGATATAACTCCCCAGAGTCATATTGTCAACTACCCTACCAACATCCAGCTTCATATACTCCTTCTCCCAAACAACCATTAGAAGAATCAATTGACTGAGAAAAGAGGATGGAAGCCATAGATGAGCTTGAGCGACGAATTCAAATTTTAGAAGACTCAAAATCCTGTAAAAATTTTCAAGTCACAGATCCTTACTCTATTTTCAGGGAGAACATGCCAACTTAGAAAAGAGTATGAAAATCATGATTCAATGTCAAAATGATCCACTCGATATGATAGAAGCAAGAATTAGTAGATTGGAGAACATGTGTAGGAATAAGGAAACTCTCCCTATTCAATCTTTGACTATTCCTAACACTTATAGCCATATTGATGAAAACCAAGAATCATGGTATATTGAAGACTTTGACCAAGATTCAGTCTCATCACAAAGCCTTGAACTTGACCAATATCAACTCATTGACGAATTGGCAAGTTTTCATTTTAATGAGATTGAACTTGATCATGAATGTGAACCCGATCCCCAACTTTGTGATTCAGTTTTCATCTTCGAATCTATGTTGACTTTGGTATTCTTATCCAATTTGGACTAATTTTCTGAGACAACATTTATTCCTGTACCCATAGATTTTGAAATTGAATCACCAATTTTGGATAGTCACATTCCATTGATGGAAAAAGAATGTGAATATCAATTCTTGGACTTAGACTCAACGCTTGAACCAAAACTAACTCTCGAACCCCAAGTCGATTTTCTCGAGTTTGTATTGGTTCCTGAACCTATCATTCTTGAGTCCAAGTCAACCATACCACCAAGTCACATTCTTTTGTTGGACATAGGCATAGACCATGATGACTCTGTGATGATTTTTCAGGAGTGGTCATGTAAAGGAAGTAAGTTTCACGATAGGATCTTTTATGATCCTATTCATACTGGGGACTATAAATATATAAATAGAAAAGAGGTCAATAAAGGTAGGTTCCGTGAACTACTATATTATCTTGATTGGGAAGCAACGCTTGACCCAATCAGACCACCACCGGAACCACCATCTTAAGGTAATATTTTCCTTCCCTTTCTTATTTTTCATGCATCTATGCATTAATTCATACATTAAGGACAATGCATGAGATAAGTGTGGGGGAGGGTTCTAACATAACTTAGGTTTTTCTTTTTATTATTATTTTTTTTACATTTTCTTTACTTTTAAAAACTTTTGAAAATAAAAACTATTTTGACATATTTTTTATAAGAAATTAAGTCAATTTTAAGGAATAGGAAAATCAAAATTAGGATTTCTTAAACTTGGTCAAAATAAGATTATTTGTTTGATTTTTAGGGTTAGGAAGATAATTTGTCAAATAATTTAGTCATGATCTTTACCTTAATGAAATACGCACACTTCATATACTTACACACTTAGGGTTCAAAAACAAAGATTCTTATGCCTTGTAAAAAAAAAATCTATAACAAATCTAATTATTGATTAGTTAGGTGCTTTGGCCTAAGTAAGCCTTGGAATTTATGCGAAAGATAATTAGATAACTTTAAGAAAAAATATATATATATAAATCCTCTGATTAAGCTAGGTATTTGTGACTAATAAAGCATAAATATTCACGCCTAAAAGTGGTTCATATAATAAAATTCTTAGTTTTGTGGCCTTATTTGTTCGAGTCCTTAAGTCCTTGGGGTGTTTTCTCACCCACTGCCCTAAGACCGTTTAGTTTGGGAGTCATCGATTAAAGGCTCGTTACATGGGCAGATTAGAAAGCCAAATAGAACTAAGGAATAATACCACCAAAAAATATATATATATATTTACAAATAAGACATAAGAGTTAGAGTTAAAGAAGCCTTAGTCAAAATTTTCACAGTCACAAGGTGCATATGACTTAGGTAAAGTAATAGACTAGATGAGAAGTACAATTTGACTCCTTACTTTGATGATAACAATTTTTGAATAAAGACTAAGTTTAGGAATGAAAAATTCAGTTTTCTTATAACTTATAAATTACTTAAATCTTACAATAATATTTCAAATAATTTTCTCTTTCAAAATGCTTTTCGAAAATACTAACTCTTTGTTACTCTTTATTTATGGATTTTGTGGGTGCAATCCACTGAAAATCCTCACGAGACAAAACTCGTTCTCTAGGGAAAACCTAGAGGTTTAACGGTTTGTTGCACATGCTCAGTGCAATCGCATAACCTGCGAAAGTGGTCTAATAATCTTTGATTTAGTTTTGTTGATTTCTCAAGGACGAGCAAAAGATAGGTATGGGGGTGTGATCGTACATATATTTTGTATTCTTTTTATTGCACTCCTACATTTATCGTGTAATGAATCTGCTAATTTTCTTGTCTTAAATTTCTATTTTATAGAAGATAATTATGAAGAGAAAGAGGATTAAATCAAATAAATACCTGTTAAATTCAGATTTAACTGAATCTATTTGGTTAGCTGAGGATGATCCCAGATCTAGTTAGAACAAATTAAGGATTAGGGTAAATGTTTAGCTGAAGATCAGAGCAAATCAGAAAGATAACACCAAATAAAAACCGGTAAAATTCAGATTTCTATAAATCCATTTTGATTAGCATAGATCAACCGAGGATAATATCAAATACAGAGAGATAAATGGATAGAGAGAAGATCAATGGATGAGATGAAGTAAGCTTGACTCAGATTCTGACTGGATACATTTTCGTATTTGAATCATAAAATTCGCTACCAAATCTCAAATTTGATGATTCAAGATGACCCAGAAAGAAGACTTATAGGGCTATCATTTGATAAGTGATACTCAGCAATCAACACGCCAATAAACTGTAGATCAGAACTGAATATCCACATCAAATCAAGTTTGGAGATAAGAGGAGGATTCAAATCCAGAGACTGAAGTTTAGGATTTTTCTTTAGATTTTTCCTCTTTCCGAAATTTCTTGTATTTTCATAATTATTATTTAAAGAAGAATATTTTGAAGAAGGAGAGGAGCTTTGTACTTAGTCAGTGACATCCAATAAAAGGTTACTCATTCTTCTTTGCTATTTAATTCAGTTTTTCAGCTTAGATTAACTATTTTTTTTCTTCTTTTCGTTTTCATGCAATTTTTCGGATTAAACATAAAAATTGAAAATAAAATAAAAAATGAATAATAAATTCAATCTATAGTTTGCTAATCTCTCGATCAACCCTAGTTTAGTTTAAAAGGTGAATTGATTGATATCCATTATTGTTAAAAACCCTAGGATTAAAATGGCCTTCTTGAAGATGTATTGATGATTAGGTTTACTTTAGTTCAGGTTGCAATTCTTAAATGATTCTTCTTAGTTCATACTTAAAAACCTTGATAGCATAACTTTAAGTAAATAAACTTCTTTTATGCTATGCTTTGAAATTAGGATGAACGAACGTTTAATCTTTATTGACGCACACCAGTTAGGATTCCAACATCATTCATCTTACTTGATTATCAATCAAAGACCTCGGATAGATGCTTCTTCATTCAATATGATATTCACTCTTTAATACTAATACTATGGGTTGTGAAAGATGATTGGTAAACTATATTTCTCAAACTTGATCAAATCTAATCAATCTCTCTTTTTCTTTTCCAAGCGAATTACAGAGAAGATCATTCTGAAATGCTGCCATCGCATCCTTCCCTGTGGATCAACCCGTCTAGCCTTTGCTACGCGGTTAACTTGAAACGAGACTAAGATTTTCTAAACTATTTATAATACACTTTCCCGTTTCAATCAAATTTTGGCGTCGTTGCCGGGGAGGGACGGTAAGTTATTCTTTTATTTAGATTTATATTTTTGATTAACTTTCTTTTTGTTCTTGGTGTACAGGTTTGACAATAAGGAATCTTTGCTGCAGTAGACATGTAAGTGGCCTTGGACTCTGCTCAAGAAAGCAGAGCCAAGAAGCCCTCAGATTTGCTACATTCCTATGGCAATCTGAGTAAGCTACTAACCTGTATTTTCTGCAGGTTAGCTGAATTGCAAAGTTTAATATCTGTAACTACTAATTTCCTTGTTTGTCTCACTGCACTTCCTTTCTAACATCAACAGTAAAATGATGTTTGTTTAATGCTAAAAAACGGTTTAGAATTTGCATTTAGGCACGTGTCTAATTCGTTTACATTTTACATTACTGTTGAAGAGTGTTGGAGTAAAAGTACGTTTGCATGGCATATAGTTTAGGAAACATTCTTAAGTGATTATTTACTTGTTGAATGATACTTTTCTTTATCTTGCACACCTTGCACAATCAATCTTAAGGGCTTATCCTATAAACAAGATAAGGTGGAAAAGTCATTAACCTCCCTTAGCCCACAAACAATCTCCTCACTCACTAACTCAAACCTAACTAAAACTGAGTAGACGTTGGCCCTAGGGACATCTCAGACTCAATTAGGAGATTATTCTAAGGGGGAAGGTGTTAGAATTTGACTCCTGCAAAATTAGTGTCTAAGAAAAGAGATTGAGGGGCGAAACCCCAAAGGCTGGTTGTTTGGCTTAATTAGGCCCGTCGCTTTTACACGGATACCTCCCACCAATCTTGCCCTGACCTGGCTGATTAGCTTGTGGTCAAAGTCTGTATTATATCTCCCGTGGACAGTCTAACCAGTTAGGAGTCGTCTAGGTCAAAGGTCTACCCTAACTTAGTTTAGATTTTTTTCTTTCTTTTTATTTGTTTACTTATTTGTTTGTTTAAAGGATAAATTGATTGATATCCATTATTGTTAAAAACCCTAGGATTAAAATGGTCTTCTTGAAGATGAATTGATGATTAGGTTTACTTTAGTTCAGGTAATAATTCTTAAATGATTCTTCTTAGTTCATACTTAAAAACCTTGATTGCATAACTTTAAGTAAATAAACTTCTTTTATGCTATGCTTTGAAATTAGGATGAACGAACGTTTAATCTTTATTAATGCACACTAGTTAGGATTCGAACATCATTCATCTTACTTGATTATTAATCAAAGACCTAGGATAGATGCTTCTTCATCCAATATGATATTCACTCTTTAAGACTAATACTATGGGTTGTGGAAGATGATTGGTAAACTATATTTTTCAAATTTGATCAAATCTAATCAATCTCTCTTTTTCTTTTCCAAACGAATTACAGAGAAGATCGTTCCGAATTGCTTCCATCCCATCCTTCCCTGTGGATCGACCTATCTAGCCTTTGCTATATGGTTAACTTGAAATGACACTAAGATTTTCTAAACTATTTATAATACACTTTCCCGTTTCAATCATTGTGATTATATGACTGTGGAAGTAAACTGAGAAGTATCAACAACTTGTCCTTCTCATCAATCTTGACATCAATAGTTAGAACGTTGCTGATGACGCCCTTGCTAGAACAAGATAAAATAAGTCGACGCCCTTGTTGAAGAAGTTTAGATGCTCCAAACATCGATGTCCCTTCCGTTACGCGTAGCCCTTTGATTGAGATTTACCTGTGCAACAAAAATAAAGATGTTAGATTTAGAAGTAGTTGTGCAAGGTTCTCAATTCTAATCCGCGGTAGCAGTGGCTATGCGGGTCGTGATCCTCTGGGAGGGACTAGCGATGGAAGCTTTGTCAATAAGTTATCTCTAAAGTTTTTATTATTTTAATGTTAAGTTAGAAAGAAAGAAGATGGAGAAGAAGAAGTGATATTTACAATGGAAGTGAAGAAAAAGAAATTGAGAATATGGTAGTGTGAGATCTAAACTAAAGAAATAAAAAGAAAGAAACTATAACACGTACAAACCTCTTCTACCTTGCTTACCTTTGATCTGTTCGCGACGACTTACCTTGTCTTGGAAGGCGTGCAAGTATGGCGTATAGGATCGTCCACCTTCGCTACCTACACTATAAAAGAAAAGACAATCTAAAGAAGGATTGTTCATCTCCATAGGCCATCAAGTGCTCTTCTTTGGCTAGGCAGTCTCGAAGCAATCAGATCTCACGGTTCACAAAACATTAGAGAGAAATAACAGAAGTAAACAAGAATAGAGAAAACAAGAATCAACAAGAATAAAAGAACATAACGTAATAAAAAAGAACGAACCTCGATTCGATTTATTTAACAATGGCGGAAAATCAAAACTTACACCGATTGTCACCCTCAGTACAAGTAGATCTCCTTCCTCCATGAGAACATCATCTCCTCTCAGTTTACAAAAAGGAAAAATAGAAATTACAAAAGAGAAAAGAAAAATCTAAACTAGAAGAAGAAGAAAACCTAAAACCCTAGATTTGGCCCTCTGGCTCTGCCTCTGGACGCCCTTTACGGTTGCTCTGCAGGGGTATATATAGGTGCAGAAGGTAGTAGAGTCCCAACACAACTCTCCCACGAAAACCCGTAGTCAGATAAGACTGAATTGCCACGGAAACGCAGCTTGGGCCGCGTTTCCGCGGCCTGGTGGTGGCGGCTGGCCACGCGCTTTGGCGCGTGGCCTCCCCTGGTCCGTCCATCTGGGTGTTTGCTTCTGGAAGCTGCATCTCGACTCTTGATTTTGCGATTTTCGAGATAACTTGGGAAGCAAGTTAACTAGATCCCAAATCTTCCCATATCTCTTAAACGAAATTTGCTATCCTTCTTTGGCTTTTATCCTCATCCTGCAAGTGTTTAGGGTTGAATAGAAGTCTATCCTTCCCTCTTCTTTGTATTTGCAACTTTGGCCCTTGTGTATTTGCAATTTTGGCAATTGATATTTGTAACTTTTACATTGGGCTTGAATATGAGCTTTTGGGCTTCTTTTTAGGCTTTATTTCTTTATTTTAATATTTCGAGGCCTGCACACAATAAATCATAAAATATTAGTAAATGTGCAGAATTATAGATATAAATATGAAAATGTGATGGTAAATATAATGATAAAAATGCACTTTTCACTACCAATCACCCTTATAGTTATTTTTTGAGATACAACTTGTTGGAGAGGTTTTTTGTCATATACAATATTTTTAACCTTGACCACAATCTCATTATTGTTTTTTCATCCATCATGTTGTACATAAACTGTCTACAAAACATAGTTGGATCGTGATTACTGTTTTCAGATCCATCTCCTTACAATTCGCATTTGACGTACCTGCAAGTTTTACTGACTCTCCTGTGAGGTCTTGTGAAGACTTTGTTGCACCAGCAGTGCTTCACCCTCTTTTTCTATAAATAGAAATTTTCTTTTTCATTAAACTTCTCGACTTCAAAATTTATCATAGAACTTTTTATCATTGACATATCACCCTTTTTGACAACCTTTAGCTCTGATATCAATTATTGATACACAATTGGTGCTTTGATACTAATTGTTGCGCGGAATGAAAAACCTTGGCGATATGATCAATACTTGCAAAGAAAAATTATTGTAGAGCAAACTAGCAATACCTAGACAAGAAGTAATAATAATAACAATAATATGAGAATTTAATGTGATTCGGCCCAAACTTGACCTACGTCCTTGTAAAGTAAACTTGAGAGAGTATTATTAATAAACTTGATACAATAGAGATCTAACCTTCCCCTTGATCTCACAAGAGTATTCACGTTCTCCTTGAATCTACACCTATATTATAAATATATTATAAGAGTATACCTTTTATCTATGCACCGTCACCTTCCTTTCTATTTCTTAGCTTCCTCTGATATTCTTCAAGATACTGTATACTAGGTTACAATTTATATTTATAGAGTTTTACAATACAAAGTCTGTTCTAACTTTGAGATGATCTTGACCATCAGATTTTTGAAGAAATTGATCAACTCTTGAAGGACTTGATCTCCTTAATCTAGAAAATTCTAGGCCCTTTAAATTTTAGAAACAAATTTGAAATCACCTAGACGGGGGGTGAATAGGTGACTAGATAATCTAATGATGAATTAATGCGGAATTAAAACTATTTATACAAACTACAAATTCTTAAGCACAACACACCAAGTATAACTTAAGAGTGTAGCCGAATTCCCCGTGAAGGGTTCTGAACTATCTCGTCAAGATTCCTCTAGATAAGAGTTGAGGTGCCGCTTTGGCTCTCTTGGTTGAATACAAGTGTGAGCAAACAACCCCCAAGCATATAACAATATAAGTACAAATATATCAAGCAAGTAAAGATATGAGCAATAAGCTTAAGTAAGATATAAAGACAAGTGAGAGATAGAAAGAGCAATCGCAAACACGGCAGAATTGTTTCGAGGTACGAGCACACTTGCTCTACGTCCCCGCTTCAACACTATGAAGGATTTTCACTAAAAACTGATCCAATCGAATCACTCGGTGCCGCAACACCTTCAAGCGAGTTCACACTAGTCCATCTCTTCAAGTACAAAGATGAAAACTTTGGTGATCACAACACTTTGATCACCTAAAATTCTCTCACAAAAAAGATCCCTATAGGATTGATATAGCAATGGATAGCTCAAGTGCTTTTGAGAAAACGAGGATTGAAGTTGTGGTGAAAACACAAGAAATCACTTTTGAAAACTCTTGATAAACTTTCCTTTTGAATGGAAGTATTTGGCTCTAAAATAAGTGGAGATAAACACTTAATAGAGTAGGAAAACTAGCTTTAAAACTCTCCAAAAATCTTGTCTCAAAAAGCCCAAGGGAAGCCCAATTTATAAACTCCTCAAAAACTAGCCGTTGCAGACCAGATCAGCAGTCTAGACTGCTGGCGGTTGACCGCCCGGTCGACCGGCCAACAGTCAGATTTCTGACCGTTGGGCTAGCGGTTGACCAGCCGGTCGACCGTGGCCTGGATACAGAGAGCAGTGCTCTCTGCCGATCGACCGCCCGGTCGACCAGGGCCATTTCTAGAGAGCAGAACTCTCTGTCGGTCGACCGGGTCAGTCGACTGGCCCTCCAGCCAAATAAGGCGTGCATGTTTTGAGCACGTTGGTCGACCGCCCGATCGACCGACCTCTGGCTCGGTTGACCGTGCGGTCGACCAGCAGAAGCCAAAACAGTATCTTTTTAGGGATTAAAAGTTTGTCATTTTTCCTTCAATGAAATCCCATAAAATCTCTAAAAATCTACAAAATAAGTTCAGTAATATACTTTGATTTACAAACATGTTTGAGTAAAAATCAAAACATGTTACAAACATTTTGAACTATTTTTGTAACTTGAAATTTTTGCCTTAAAACAAAATTTGCATTTTTTTCAAATAGATTTTTCCAAAAATTCTTCAAATACAAAAATAAGATATTTTAAACACTTTTAAAGCATAGAGTGTATGGATATAATCCACTACACATATATGATGAAATATTCATGTTTTTGATATTAAGCTCTAAAATAATTTTGGTTAAAACACATGTATATATGAAACTCTAAAAATCAAAACGGTATTTTTCCAAAATGAAAACTCTATGATGAAAACACATCTAAATCTTGTGTGTGAGTGTATATGATACTTGAGCAATCCACCAACTATTCTATCATTTCCATTTTTCTAAAAATAAAATCTTAATAAAATAAACCTAGACACAAGTCTTCTCTTGAAGGTCTTCATTTGAAAATCTTCTTCTCCTTCTGGACTTGGTCCAAACCTTGATCCAAAAAGTTAGACTCCTCTTGAGTACTTGATGAGGTCTTGATGTACAAGCTCTTGAATCAACACGTGCTAGTTTCAAAACTTTGACTTTAAATCCTTTGTTGAAGCTAAACACCTACTAAGATCTTGATCACATATCTGAGACTAATTAAATACAAGATCATTTGTACTATAACTATATGAGTTAATCATCATCAAAACTAGAGTGATGAGCCTTTGGGCCAACAATCTCCCTCTTTTTGATGATGACAAAACTCATGGAGTTATATATGCATGGATTAAAGTTAAGCTTCATAGAAGTTCCCCCTTAACTCATGCATAACAATAAACAAATAGGATATGGCAATGAAGTGCATTAAACTAAACAAACATATATGCATTAATAGGGTGAGAGAAACAAGCATAAATCAAAAGTTCTTTTTCTAAAAACTTTCTCCCCCATTTTGTTTAAACTTTCAAAATCATTCTTCCCATTTTTTAAAAACATAAGATGCATAAACTCAATATATGCAAAAATACAAATATGCATAGATAAACTTAAAATCTTTCTCCCCTTTTTTGTCAATCATCAACAAAGCGGTAAAAGCCAAATCAACAATAAAGATATATATGCGATATACATTCATGAAGAGGAAGACACTAAGTTAGCGTCCTTGCATACATGCAATACATGAAGAAGGGATGACAAGCCCTAACTTACATAACGCATAATATACAATGCATAAGTGAAGATGTGAAGCTCTCCCTACACATGTGTATCACATAAGGAAGAGATGTCAACCTCCTCAATATAAGATACAATCAACATGAATATATATATATATATATATATATATATATATATAGAGTGAGAGAGAGAGAGAGAGAAATGTAAATCAGCTGACACAGGAGGTAACTCCCTCCTATGTCGCACTCAAAAATCGTATTTTTCGAGTGAATTTTCAAGATCTGACCGCACATTATCATCTTCATATTCTAAGATATACACATATAAAAAATCAAGTGATTTGAAGTTCGTTTATTTATTGATCTAATCGTTCCATTTTGTTCTATTGTTAAAAAATCATTAATGTTTGAACCAAAAGAAAATAGAGTAAACAAACTTCAATCACTTGATTTTTTATATGTGTATATCTTAAGGTATGAAGATGATAATGTGCGGTCAGATCTTGAAAATTCACTCGGGAAATTGATTTTTGAGTGCGACATAGGAGGGAGTTGTCTCCTGTGTCAGCTGATTTACATTTCTCTCATATATATATATATATATATATATATATATATATATAAGAGATGTTAAGCTCCCCTTGCATATAGACAATACATATCAAAATATTTTCACACAAATTTTGATAATTACTTAAACAAATTTTGAAATCTCTTAAATCAAATTTTGAGATACCATTTGAACAACATTTTACCAATTGTAAATAAATAATACAAATTTTGAATTTTTTCTTAAATCAATAAATCAATTTGAGATATCACAAGATTTTGATGCCATATGAAATAGAAAATTTGTGATACCAATTGAAATTGAAATACTTGTATATTTTGATACCATTGAAAGAAAATATTTTGTATTTTGATATTAATTGAAATATTTGATAAATTTTGATACCAAATAGGTAAAACATATTGATACCAATTGAAATTTAAACCCAATTGGAAATTGAAACATATTGATACTAATTGAAGTACATTGTAAATATTGATACCAATAAAAGTACCAATTGAAAATAATGCATAAGCTTGTTAAAGTACCAATTGAGATTCCAATTGAAAATAAAGATTTAAATTAAGCTTAGCATAAACAAACTTTGTATTTTAAACATGTAAATAAATAGTAAATCAAGCACAATCAAATCATATATATGTATGAAAATAAAAATACCAATAGAAATTGATATTACTTGAAATGTGAGGCATACATATATAGAAAACATATGAGTATACAAAATAAAAATCAATTGTAATACCAATTGAAAATACAATGAGGATCAAGTGCATAGCTCATAAACAACCACCATATACATGCACATGATAAAAGATTTTTAATAATACATACAAGGCATGGTCGCCCATCCGTCTGCCCTTGAAAGGATTGGTAGGGGTTTTCAAAAATAAGAGTTTGAAAGTATTTTGTAAAATTTTGAAAACTCTATCCATTGAAGAATAAATAACTAGTTTAAAGTAATTTTTAAAAAACTAGTTAAAGATCCTTCAAACACGAAAACAAATCATATGTATTTCATGAAATATACTAAATATACAAAAGATGACACTCGAAATCTATAAAGCTCAAAAGTTCTCATGAAATAAAGTCATGAATAAACAAGGAAATAATGTGAGTGTACAAGCATCATGTGAATAGCATATTCATGAAAATAGTCAATGAAGCTCAAAACAAACATGAATATCATTTTATCAGATAAATATGAAAACCACAAAGATTTTATTTTCTTTTAAAAACAAACTTCAAGGTATATATATGATTTATCCAAAGCTAATAATATGCATACATATGCCAAACATAAAAAGAGTCCATAATGTAAATTATATGAAGGCAAGTGACTCAAGGGCATACATGTATATTTATTAGTTTTGAACAAAAATTACATATACATGAAGTAAAACATGCACAAAAATAGGCAAAACAAGTGTAAATGAGGGAATAATCAAAACTAGACAATACAAGTGCATGTAGTGAGTACAAATGAGCAACGAAGTGCAAACATATATGAATCAAATTGTTACTCACTACTTGTACAAGTATATATACAAGTTTTGACAAAAACTACATCTAAACAAGTATTTACCACATGAAGCAGAAAACATAATTATTTTAACAAACACTAACACAAACTAAAAATCATCAATTATAAAAGCATGTAAATAAAATAGGAGTTTAGAGATAGTTACCAAACCAAAGAACTATACTCTAAGTCTCCAAAAACGTGGTGATTTTCCCACCAAACTTCCTTAATAGAGGTACATCAATTTGTAGTATCCATCAAGCCAATGCATCCACCACCAAGGCTCAACTCTCTCACGTCATGTGAGAGCCCACACCTACATCAAATACAAAAGGTGAAGATTTTGGTACCCATTTTCTTTTGAGTCCACGAGGGTTAGTCTTATTAGGAATCCAAACATTCTTATTAGCAAAATTTAAATAATTTATTCTATCATAAGAAAATCTTGCTAAATGGCCTTTGCGGTCGTAATGTGTACACTTGTACACTCTATTATGCATATGTGTATGAGTGTGATCATGACGTGTAAAGTGTGCATAGGCATGTTGTGGGTGATGTGCATGAACATGTGGAGCTTGTTTCCTTTGAAACAAGATTTTTCAGTCTAGAATAATTAAATACACATTTGCTCAAAGTTGAGCTCAAACAATCTATTTTATTTTTCAAAAATTTAACTTCATTTTTATTAATGGTTGTGGTATGAAAAGCATGATCAACAATCTTTTTCTTTTTAGAAACATTTTCTTTCTCTTTTGAATTAATTTTTCTTCTTAAAGAGTCGTTTTCTTGCAAAGCAATTTCTTTTTCTTTTTCCACCAAAACAATTTTATCTTTCAAAGAAGTATTTCTTTCACAAAGATCATTTAGCTTAGAGGATAAGGAAATATTCTCATTTTTCAAAAATTCATTTTCGTAGAAATGCATTCTAATTTATTTTAAAATGAATCTTTTTCTTTTAACAAGCAATCAAATTTATTTTTCATTTTCTTATTATCTTTTTTAAGCAAGTCATATTTTTCAAGGAGTTATTGATAAAAAGATGCAAGTTTATTATAAGGCATATCAACATCCTCTTCTAACTCGGATTTGGAGTTTACCTCAAAGGGGTTATCCCCTTGGACCATGTAGCATACGTTGGAAGCCTCACTTCCAACATCCGAGTCGCTCCCCGCATAGTATTGTTCTTGTTCGCCAAGCGAGACTATGGTGTTCCATACTACAAAAGCCGAATCAAGATTAGCAATCCAAAATAATATTCATCATTTAGGGAACTCTTTAAAGTATGGATGGCTTATGCATTAGCCTCTAGATGTTTTCCATTTAAACCATAAGAATCTCTAATAGTGGCAAAATAAGCATGAATGCCTGGGGCTTTGAGGTACATAGACATCTTATATTTTAGATGTTAAGAATGTCAAAAGTGGGAGTTGATATGAAATCCATGTGTGTGTAAACAAATATTGTGATTAGCTATAAAATGAGGATCTTTAACTTAAGGTTGTTAGACCCAAATCAAGAGCCCTTGGCTCTGATACCAATTGAAATCACCTAGAGGGGGGTGAATAGGTGACGAGCTAATCTAATGATGAATTAATGTGGAATTAAAACAATTTATGCAAACTACAAATTCATAAGCACAATACACCAAGTATAACCTAAGATAGCCGAATTCCCCGTGAAGGGCTCTGGACTATCTCCTCAAGATTCCTCTAGATAAGAGTTGAGGTACCGCTTTGGCTCTCTTGGTTGAATACAAGTGTGAGCAAACAATCCCCAAGCATATAACAATATAAGTACAAATATATCAAGCAAGTAAAGATATGAGCAATAAATATAAGTAAGATATAAAGACAAGTGAGAGATAGAGAGAGAGAGAGAGAGCAATCACAAACACGGGAGATTTATTTCGAGGTTCGAGTACACTTGCTCTACGTCCCCGCCTTCAACACTATGAAGGATTTTCACTAAAAATCGATCCCACTGGATCACTTGGTGTCGTAACACCTACAAGCGAGTTCACACTAAAACTTCTTTGGACACTCTAGTCCCTCTCTTGTTCCCGCAAGAATAACACAACGCACGCAAGCTTGCCGAGGCCGCACCTCTACCATGAGCTCTCACTAGAACTCGAAAAACTGCGAACCCGCAAGTCCGCCTCCTCAAAGTACAAAGATGAAAACTTTGGTGATCACAACACTTTGATCACCTAAAATCCTCTTACAAAAAAGATCCCTATAAGATGATATAGCAATGGATAGCTCAATTGTTTGTGAGAAAACTAGGATTGAAGTTGCGGTGGAAAACACAAGAAATCACTTTTGAAAACTCTTGATAAACTCTCCTTTTGAATGGAAGTATTTGGCTCTAAAATAAGTGAAGATAAATACTTAATTGAGTAGGAAAAACTAGCTTTAAAACTCTCAAAAAATCTTATCTCAAACAGCTCAAGGGAAGCCCAATTTATAGGCTCCTCAAAAACTAGCCGTTGCAGGCCAGGTCAGCAGTCTGAACTGCTGGCGGTCGATCGCCCGGTCGACTGGCCAACGGTCAGATTTCTGACCGATGGGCCAGCAGTCAACCGGCCGGTCGACCGTGACCTAGATACAGAGAGCAGAGCTCTCTGCTGGTCAACCGCCCGTCGACCGGGGCTATTTCTAGAGAGCAGAACTCTCTGGCAGCCGATCGGGTCGGTCAACCGGCCTTCCAGCCAAACAAAGCGTGCACGTTTTATGCACGTCGGTCGACCACCCAGTCGACTGACCCTCTGGCTCGGTCGACCATGCAGTCGACCGGCAGAAGCCAAAACAGTATATCTTTTTAGGAATTAAAAGTTTGTCATTTTTCTTCAATAAAATCCCATAAA
Source organism: Agave tequilana (assembly GCA_038442645.1). Classification (NCBI taxonomy): domain Eukaryota; kingdom Viridiplantae; phylum Streptophyta; class Magnoliopsida; order Asparagales; family Asparagaceae; genus Agave; species Agave tequilana. The sequence continues at coordinate 16,824 of JAVJIF010011084.1, read as the reverse complement.
TCTCTAAAAATCTACAAAATAAGTTCAGTAATATACTTTGATATACAAATATGTTTGAGTAAAAATCAAAATATGTTACAAATATTTTGAACTATTTTTGTAACTTAAAATTTTTGCCTTAAAAAAAACCATATTTTTTCAAATTGATTTTTTTCAAAACTTCTTCAAATACAAAAAATAAGATATTTTAAACACTTTTAAAGCATAGAGTGTATGGATATGATCCACTACACATATATGATGAAAATATCCATGTTTTTGACATTAATCTCTAAAATAGTTTTGGTTAAAAACATGCATATATGAAACTCCAAAAATCAAAACGGTATTTTTTCAAAATGAAAACTATATGATGAAAACACATCTAAATCTTGTGTATGAGTGTATATGATACTTAAGCAATCTATCAACTATTCTATCCTTTACATTTTATCTAAAAATAAAATCTTAACAAAACAAATTTAGACACAAGTCTTCTCTTGGAGGTCTTCACTTGAAAATCTTCTTCTCCTTCTTGACTTGGTCCAAATCTTGATTCAAAGAGCTAGACTCCTCTTGAGTACTTGATGTGGTCTTGATGCATAAGCTCTTGAATCAACACGTGCTAGCTCTAAAACTTTGACTTCAAATTCTTTGTTGAAGCTAAACACCTACTAAGATCTTGATCATATATCTGAGACTAATTAAACACAAGATCATTAGTACTATAACTATATGAGTTAATCATCGTCAAAACTAGAGTGATGGGCCAACAAAATCTTCATTGAATAGGAATTAATTCCTATTCGTACTCCACCAGAAAAGAAAACTCAATCAGGTAAAAATTCAAATCAGAAACAGACTCAGCACACCCAACTGTCAGCGATAGTCGAGTAATGATCTTCATAAGTCAGCTGATTATCCATGAGTTGACTAATACTGCCTATTAGTTGACTTCTGTAAATGCTCAAGTTTCTGTTTTGCCTAATCAACCAGTAATGCCTATTAGTCAACTAGTAATGCCTATTAGTCGACTATACAGTCGACTAACCTGCCTCCTTCTGCTTGATCTACTTCTTCTGCCTCCTTCTGCTTGATCTGCTTCTGCTTCAAGCCAACTAACATGTCTCCTTTTGCTTGATATGCTTCTTCAGCTTCAAGCCTTCTTCTTCTCCAATTCGATTGGATCTACTTGGACCATTATTTCTTCTTGAAATATGGCAAAATCTCAACACTCTTTCGGTCATGAAAAGATGAGAAAGTTGTTTGTGTTAGGATTTTGCCTTATTTTTTAAGAATAGATGATGGTCCAAGAAAATCCAATTGAGCTGGAAAAGATGATGGCTTGAAGCAGAAGAAGCAAATTTAGATGAAGCAGTTTTTTTTCAGGCGATTGTGAGTTTTCTTTTCAGAAGGAGTATGAATAGAATTTAATTCCTATTCAATGAAGCTTTGTTTCTAAAGATTAAAAGGTTTAGAATCCTTCTAGATCAAGGAGATCAATTCCTAAAAGGATCGATCAAGATTCTTTAACCATCCAAAGGCTAAGATCATCTCATAGTCCAAATAGGAGTTATATTGTAAAATCTTATAAATAAAAATTGTAACCAAGTATTGTAATTGCCTCAATCAAAAAAGTCTCAAGGAGTTTCTACAGCAGAGAAACTCAAGAAAAGGAGATCTGAGGAAGCCAAGAAAGAGAGGAGCAAGTTGAAGGTACATAGAGAGAAGCTAATACTCTTGTAATATAGGGCTAAATTCAAGTGGAAGGTGAATACTCTTATTGCATCAAGAGGAAGGTTAGATCTCTTTATAATAAGTCCATTAATAAAGCTCTCTCAAGTTCTCTCCCTGTGGATGTAGGCCAAGTTTAGGCCGAACCACATTAAATCTTTGTGCTCTTTCTTTATTACTCTTTTGTTTACGTATTGCAAGTCTGCTTTACATCAAACTTTTCGTTTGCAAGTACTATTCGTAATGCCAAGTTTCGCTAACGTCGATCCTAGGAGTAACAACAATTGGTATGAGAGCATATCAATTTCGCAACAATTGGTATCAGAGCTAAAAGTTGACGCGGGGTGATATGTCAAAGATAGGAAGTTCTATGACAAAGTTTGAGGTTGAGAAGTTCAATAGCAAAGGAAACTTCGGCTTATGGTAAAAGAGGTGAAGGCGTTGCTGGTGCAACAAGTTTTTCACAAGACTTTGCAGGGTAAGTCAACCAAACTTGTAGGTACATCGAACGAGGATTGGAAGGAGATGGATCTAAAGGTGGCAAGCACGATCCAACTATGTCTTGTAGGCGAGATTATGTACAATGTGATGGATGAAGAAACAGCTACGGGATTATGATCAAAGTTAGAAATGTTGTTGTATATGTTGAAAAGCCTCTCCAACACGTTGTATCTCAAGAAACAACTATATGGGCTACACATGAAGGAAGAGACAGCAGTGTTGGAGCATCTAAATAGCTTCATCAAGGTCATTAGCGAGCTTCTAGCTGTTGATGTCAAGATCGACGAGGAGGATAAGGCGTTGATACTTAGAGTCATATGATCATATCTCACCACCATGCTCTATAATAAGGAAACTCTCATCTTGAAGGAGGTCACGTCAACTCTTTCAACCCCACTGTTTGATGAAACTAGTTGAATTTTAACTTCCTTTATGGCTATTGAATAGCCTCACTATTGGAGCCCCTGTGGGCTAATTTTGCATGTGAAGTAAGGCAAAGTTTGCCTGCTTCACTGTTTAGCACTTGAGTGCTTTAGCGTCGCAACCGCTTTAGCTCCACTGTCTTTAGCACTTAAGCACTTTAGCCTCGCACGTGCTTCAGAAATAAGCGATAAATGCAAGGGTTGGTTGTGAGGCCTATAAATAGGACTTCACAATCCTTTTAAAGAAATTAATCTCTTTCTTTCGCCTTTAAGCTTTTGTTGTTTTAGGTTTTCTCCCTCTTCTTTATTTTCAAACAAAACTAGAGTTTTACCACTATTAATAAATAACTACAAAAATAATATTTATAATAATAACTCTAATAATATTTATAATAAATTATAATAATTAACAATAACAATAACTACAATAATAATATTTATAACAATAACTCTAATAATATTAAAAATAAATTATAATAATCATAATAAAATAATAACAGTAACAACAACTATTAATAAATACAATACTGATAATAATAATAATTAAAATAACAATAATAATAATTAGTAACAACAATAATAACAACAACTAATATTAATAATAGTAATTAATAATAAAATAAAACAATAATAATAATATTAATAACAATAACTTTAATAATAATAATAAATAATAACCATAATGAAATGATAATAGTAACAATTAAATAACAATTAATAATAATAATGGTAAAAATAAAAATAATAGTAATAATAAATAATCCAAATTAACATTTAATATTCAAAACAATTTTCGTATATTTAATAACAATAAAAAGATAATATGTGAAACCAGATAAATATTTAAAAAATTCAAATACTGTATTATTAACTAGGGATATTACAATTACTTCCGCGTGGATTCTAAGAGCACTCTTTTGAAGGGTATGAGCGAGTTCCTTGAAGCTGAGCGTGTAGTTGGTAGAGCGGAAGTAGCTTATGTCCCAGGGCATGATGGCGAGACGACTGAGGAGCATCCTGTAAGTCGATCATGCCAAACTGTAGCAAAGAGCGCTCGGTGTTCATCTACTAAGGCTAGTTCAAGCCACAAGATGGCACACAGAGGGTCTTCAAGATGGCAGCTCCTTCGAAGGGGACTTCAAGATCATATATGAAACCTGAACCGGCTCATGTTGACTCCAATGAAGATGAAGACTCTAATGTCCAATTGCGTCCAAGGAGTTGCCAAATCAGAGGTCTTGTAGTGACCAATGTCGAAGAGGGGCAGGTGACTAGGGTCGAACCTACACCAGTACCGTTGACTGTTAAGATTGCTCCCTTCACTTCTCTCTAGAAGAAAGTATTAACCCGAAGGACATGCAACTGGGTTTCCCGATTGAGATGATGCCATCTACAAGAATACCATAGTAGAGACTGACTACAGGGCTCGTAGGGACTAGAAATCCAGTAGTCGAAGTGTCACCTACCCCAGTATCATCTTTGTCATCTAGCGAAAGGTTGGACTATTCGAGAGATGACCACGACTAGGATAACGTATGTCTCACATCTGATAGCAAAAGGTTGAGGACATGGAAGTCACCTCCGTAGAAGGTAAACTCTGCCTCTATTATACCTTCATTTACAATTTGTATGGATATGTTTCTGATATTTTCCCTTCGGTACTTTTTTCAGAAACTCGGGTGGCCGGTACTATAGAGGCGACTACTAGTGCTGCTTACACTATAGAGGAATCAACCCGGCCTAAACCAGAGATCCCTGTGACTGTCACTGAGGGGGCTACCACCAGTGTTTTCGGTACTGGGGGCGAGTCATCTAAGCTTGAGGGCTCGCAAGTCTCTAAGGAAGCAGTTGTTGCTGTTGTCGAAGAAACGTCCTCCAGCATCGATGACATGATCAAGAAACTATCCCAGATTGGAGACTCGGAGATTCCAATGATCAAAGCTGAAGAGGTTTCTACAAGTGCTAGGGACATAGCAGAGGGATCATCGCAGCCCGAGGAGTCCCATAAAAGGGTTGATCTCCCACTTTTCAACCAGGTAAGGTATAGTAGGAGTCTTATCTCTCAACTCTGGTTCTTCAAGTTACTGCTAGCACTGTTATAGTGGCTACAGGAGATCTCATATTAGCTCAAACAACGACTTTGATCATGAGCACAGATGCAAAGGAAGGGTCTACTGCTGCCTTAGTGGAGGAGACTCTAGTGATCCATCCTACGCATGAAGTTGCCACAACTCAAGATTCCGCTCGCACTTCAATATCTGAAGCTCTTATGGTATCTTTGGTGATGAAAGAGCTTCTGGTTCAGTTTGCACCCGCACTTATGAGAGTGACAAGTGCACCTCCTTTGACCTCTAAGAGTGCACCTGCTACAGTTGTGAAGACATGATCGATGAGCGCGCCAGCCAAGCCTGCACCAGTAATGGACATCTTAAAAGATTTGCTCCATCATATGATTAACCACTTCTTCTCCATGATGACACACTGCATTGAACTGGTACTGTTTGGGCATACCATTATCGAGTTCATGGACCACTACTCGAGAATCACGTCGAGAACATATGGGAAATCTGGGGTTCCGATCGAGCTAAAGTGTATCAGATGCGCGTGAAGCAGTTGGGATCTTACACAGCAGACTTGCGAAATCTCGAAGGTACCAGCCTAGTCGAGACTGCTCAGTTGGTCTTAAGTAAACTCTGTGTTGAACAGAAATATCTCTTTGAAGAGGCTGAAAAAGAGATAGCCGAGCGAACCCGTCATTTGGATGATAATTGGGCTAGCTATCAAAGCTTATCTAATGATCTTTAGAAGTTGGAGTTTAACGCCAAAAGTGCGTAGTTGGTGATAGCGAGTGCTCGGGAAGCCATTGTCAGAGCGTAAGCCTTGCTTGAAGATATGGAGCAGATTCTGGCGTCGAAGAAGAAGAAGATGGAGGAACTCGAGGCCACCAGGGGTAAGATACAAGAGAGCTCAATGCCAAGTCTTCTGACTTAGAAACCCTCCGGGCTAAGCTTGCCACCAAAAAGCTATTGACTGAAGAAGAGTTATGGAATAAGGCCATGGCCGAGGTCAAAGAGACTCACCTGAGGGATATCCAAGAACTCAAAGAGGAGATAAAGTCTCTCTCAACGAGATTAACTTTCTCTTTTTGTTACACTTGTAACTTTTTTTTGAGCAAAAATAAAGTGTTTGTATCACTCTTACTATTTAACTGGAATAAAAATGATAAATTTTGCTTTTTGAATCATGTTTGTTTTCTTTTTTATATTAAAAAATCAGACTAAATAGAGCGAAGAGTTTTAGTTGTCAGAGGTAACGGTTAACTTAGCAAGTAATGTTTAGGTAACTTCACTGGGAAAGTTGAATAGGAGAGGTTTAGTTTTAACCAAAAATCTGATTTTTCTTGAAAAAATCAAGAGGATTACTATCAGATGTATGATATTGAACTTAACAGTGAGATTTGTTAGAGGTGTAATATTAACTTAGCAATCCAAGAGGGGTAGTGTTAACTAAAGATTTCATTTTCATTTGAGAAAAATCGAGAACTGCCAGAGGTATGATGTTAACTTGACAGGGATTGAATTTGCAATTTGAACAAATTAAATTGTTAGAGGTGTAATATTAATCTGACAGAGATTGATTTTGAGATTTAAGCAAGTTTGGTCAAAGGTGTTAACGTGAACTTGACCGAGATTGGTTTTGCGATTTGAGCAAGTTTAGTTAGAGGTGTAATGTTAACTTGACCGAAGTTGGTTTTGCGATTTGAGGAAGTTTGGTCAAAGATAAAATGCTAACTTGACCGAAATTGGTAAACCTGTCATTCTATTGAAGAAAATTGGCAAGTAGAGTTTCATCCGTTGGGGATATATTAAAGTCTTATTGTCAATATTAACATGATAGATTCGATCTGTAATCATTTCACTAGGAAAATAAATACAGCTTTTTGTGGTCCTATCATTCCATGAAGGGATTGGTAAGGGACTTTGGTGGATTAGTGGGATCAGGTCCCTAAGAATTTTTAGCAAACCCTCAGCAATCAATAGATTTGGTTTACCTTTACTAACTATCATTTAAGTTGGAATAACCATGCTATTTCTCTCAACATGATGAGTTGTCGAGGATTTTTTTTATTGGGTTTAAAAGTTAACTCTTTCCTCTATCCTTAACTGTCGGAAGCGTTGAATTATAATGTTACTTTAAAGAACATAGTGTAACTTTTGGATTTTCACTCCTCAGGTGGCTTCTAAAATCTCACTGGTGATTAAAAAAGTGAACATATATTCTGTAGGGATTTTGTTCAGTGATTAATGCTCTTCGTGGAATTCTCTCTGATCCTCATTCAGTCGCCACACTTTGATATTAATGTGGAAACACTGAAAAGATTATGCAAAGACGCATCACAAGATTTCTTCAATGAGTTCGACTTGATAAGTCATCAGATAAACTCACTCATTTAGTTTATCTAAATGTTTGGATGCCTTATTGTGGAATCGAGCTTCGATCGATCGAACAAGAAAAGAGAAACATGCCATCATTACATATGGACGAAGTCAGGCTAGGTAAGCCATCCTTTCCGGATCGAGAGGAAGATCGGGATGAAAAGTGCCTAAACTGTTGCCTAGACATGCTCGACTTTAAAATATGACCTATTCTTCCAAATTAAAGGTGGATGCAGGTCTATATATTAGAGAAGAATGACAAGGCTAAAATCGATAATTCTGTCTTTATCCTTTCTTCAATGTTAACATCATGCGTCATTAGATCCTGATGTTCGTTCAGCTCGATCTCAGCAATAAAAAGAGTAACAAAGTTTAAAAAAACTAGTAATTTGCCTTTGTCATATTTTTGATGTTGACATCATGCATCATTACCTCCTGATGTTCGGTCAACTCGATGTCGCCGATGAAGAAGAATGACAAGGCTAAACCTGATAGTTTGCCTTTGTTATTTTCTCAATGTTTACATCATGCATCATTATTTCCTGATGTTTGATTGGCTCGTCGTCATCGATCGGTGATGTAGTTGTTTGAAGAAGCAACTCTTCCTTAGCGCTTTTCTTTAGCGCTCTCCAAATCATCTTGGATGGCTAACCCTAATCCATCCAACCAAGTAGAGAAGGTCAAAGTCGATCTGGCTTGGGGAAGAGTGTTCCATGAAGGTATGAAATAGTCAATCGATCAAAGGTATAATGTTAAGATGATCCTGGGAAGTACTTTTTTAATCAGAGGTGTAATGTTGAACCTGATCAGGGATAGTATTTCTTTAAGTATTTGCCATTGATCGACATCATGAATATATCATCATTTGAATTTGTAAGACGATAAGTTCCGTTTGAGTAGACTGTCTCTAGTACAAATGGTCCTCATTTGGGATTGGACTTTTTTTGTCTTATGCGTCATGACAATGGGTTGTTTGATAGCTAAGACAAGGTCACATATTTTGAAAATTCATTCCTTGACTTTCTTGTTGAAAGCTCTGGAGATTTGATTTTGATAAGCTTGAATTGTTATTGAGCTTGTAGGCGTTTGTCATCTAAAACTTCTAACTCTTAGAGGTGCAGTCAATGTTTCTCCTAGTGCATCATCTCTGTGCTTAGGATAATACGTAGAGATGGAATTTGAATCTCCAATGAAAGTATAACTTTACATCCGTATGCCAAAAAAAAAAAGGTGTAGCCTTGTCGGGGTTCTCATTGTTGTGCGGTAGGCCGATAGACATTCACCTAATTTCTCGTACCAGTCGCGTTGACTTTTTGAGACGAACTTTTTCAAAAGCTTCCCAATTGTTTTGTTGAAGCTTCTGTAAGACCGTTGATAGCTGGATAGTATATCATTGAAGACACACTTTAGATTCTAAAACTTATTACAGAATCTCTGAAATGCTTGGCTGACGAATTGGGTTTATTATCGTGGATGATCTATCAAAGCACGCCAAAGCGTTATATTATATAATGCTTGACGAATTTGATCACGTTAGATGTTTTTACTTCTTTCAGGGGGATGGCTTTTGTTCATTTGGAGAAGTAATCAGTTATGGCCAAGATGAACCGATATCCTTTGGGTGTCGGAGGGCTGATGGGTCCGATGACTTCCATTCCCCACATCTCAAATGGCCACGAAGAAGACAATGGATGAAAATGACCTGGTGCTTGGTGTATGAAGTCACCATAGATCAGACAAGTGTAACACTGCTTAGCATAGGCGATGACGTCAGAAATCAACTTCGGCCAATAATAGCCAAGCCTTCAATGTCGGTTCCCAAACTGGGGTCCGAGTTGGTGAGCTCCACACATATCGTCGTGAGCTTCCTTGAGCGCTTCCTATGACTCCTTGTGTGGTAGGCAGCTAGCAGGATTCTATCATGTGATCAGTGATATAATGTTCACATGATTGTATTGTAGTAGAATCAAGGAGTTTTCCTTCTGATAGCAGTTGCCTTCTTAGAGTCATCAGGCAATATGTCGCATACATATAGTCAATGAATGGGATCACCAATTCCTGAGTACTGAACCTGTTGAAGTTTTAAAACCTCATTTACTTAAAGCTCTTCTTCTGGAGTCTGACTAGAGGATTTTGGGCAGTGCAAGTCACGGCTATGTACGAGTACTTTCTCTGTTGCTCCTGTTGAAAGAGCCAATAAAGCGGCGAGGGATGCCAATGCATGTGCATTCTATTGGCGAGGTACATGGTCGATGTGGAAGCTTCTGAACTTCTTCGCCATATTGATGGTTCCATTGGGATAGGCCATTGTGAAGCCCTGCTTCCCAAAATATGTGGAAACAGAGTCGCGACGAGAGTCGGCGACATATATATGCAAGGAGAATACCCCGCATATACACGTTAAGCCTAAAGTAACCTGAACAAGGTATACAATCACTATGATAAATTAATATCAATGTGTTGGCCCAAAGGCCCATCACTCTAGTTTTGATGATGATTAACTCATGTAGTTATTGTACGAATGATCTTGTATTTATTTAGTTACAGATTTTTTATCAAGATCTTAGTAGGTATTTAGCTTCAACAAAGGAGTTTTTGGAGCTAACGCATGTAGATTCAAGAGCTCGTGTGTCAAGATCGCATCTAATACTCGGTTAGGGTCAAACTCTATGGATCGTGCTTGGATCGAGTCGGCTTGGAGAAAAAGTTCTACAAGAAGACTTTAGTTTGTTTAGTTTTAGTTTATATTTAGATCTTGTGTTAAGATAGACTAGTGTTGATATGCTCAAGTTCACACACACACACAAGTTCAATACGTTTGGTTTTCAATTTAACCGTTTTTGGATTTCATGTCAAAAACATAGATATATCATTTACATGTGTATTCGATTCTATCCATACACAATATGCTTCAAATATGTTTTAATATCATGTTTTTGTATTTATACAAGTCTTGGAGAAAATGGATTTTCATTTCAAAATCCATGTTTTGAAAAATACGATTTTCAGTTTAAAGCCTAATTTCTATATCACAAAAATAGTTCAAATAGTTTGTAATATGTGTTGATTTTTGGTCACACATATTTATTATTAAAATATTTACAAGAACTGATTTTTGTGGAATTTATAAGATTTTATGGGATTTTATTAGAGTTAAAAAGACTAAGTTTTCAATCCCTAAATCCCAGCCAGAACTAGCTGGCGGTCGACCAGACCAGAGGTCGATCAATTGGACCGGTCGACCGATATGCACGAGGACGTGCACAAAGGACAGCCAGAAGGCCTGTCGACTGGGCGGTCGACCGACTGTAACTACCCAACTCTCGGGTAGTGCCGGTCGACCGGGCAGTCGACCGATAAGCTTGGCCCGATCGACCGGCCGGAAGATCAATTTTGTCATTTTCTGGCTGCTAACGGCTATATTTTTGAGAAGCTATAAATAGGCCTTCTCTTGGGCTGTATTGCTAAGATTTGAGAAGAGGTTTTTAACCAGTTTTCTAGTGCATCTTGCCCATTTTTTAAGTGTTTCAAAAGAGTTTTTGCTCTTTAAATCTCTATTTTTATTTTGTTTTCAAGGGCTGAAAAATCAAAGAAAAGAGTCTTTGGGAAAATGGTTTTGATCTATATTTCTATTTCATTCTAGTATTTTTCTCAAGTATTTTTCTTTGTGATTTTATTTTTCATACACCTTGTTTTCTCACACTTAAGCTATCATATCTATCCTATCTATAGGATCTTGTTTTTGTGAGAATAATTGTTTGTGGTTTATTGTGATCACCAAGAGTTGTTTGTGATCTATTGTGATCACCAAGTTTGTAATCCCTTCTTTGCTTTGGCTTTGTGACTATCCCTCTTGTATAGAGGTGAATGGGGTTGTGCTTTGGGTTGTGGTTATCTCTCTTGTGTAGAGGTGATTGTGATTGTTGTTTGGCTTTGAGCCTTATCCCTCTTGTATAGAGGTGATTATTGTTTGGCTTAGTGCCCATCCCTCTTGTGTAGAGGAGATTGAGTTTTGGCTTTGTGCCTTGCCTCTTGAGTAGAGGTGTTTGTGTTAGAGAGAGAAGTTATATACTCCAAGTCTGAAATTGCAAATTTCTCGGTGGAGGTCCCCTTTGTGTGAGGTCCTGTGTAGACGTAGTGGAAATCCTTTTGTGTGAAGTCGGGGATGTAGAGCAGTGACTCGAACCTTAAAACCTATCTCAGTGCTTGCATTTGATCCACTTTCTCTAAACTCTATCTCTCTTATATCTTGCATTGCTTTATATTGATCATATTTCATACATGCTTGCTATTATTTGTGTGCATATATTTGTGTTGAACCAAGAGAGTTCATATAGCTCCTCAAATCTTAATTTAGAGAAATCTCGAGGAGATAGTCCAGAGCCCGTCACCGAAAATTCAGCTACACTCTTTGGTTACACATAGTGTGTTGCAATTAGTTTTTAATTCCGCATCATTTGTCATTAGATTAGCTAGTACATCTATTCACCCACCCTCTAGGTGTATTTTCAATTGGTATCAGAGCCTACGCTCCTGATATTAGGTTTAACCGTCTAGGAGTGATCTTGGATTGCTAATTTAGATTTGCATTTACACACATAGTGTTTATACACTCATGGATTTTCTTACCCCTCCCATGTATGATGTTACCAACATTGATATGTGAAAGCATAAGATGAGTATATACCTTAAATGCCTAAGAATGCATGTTTACCTTGCCACTACTAAGAAATCTTATCTTGGTAATGACAAGCATATAGAGGCTAATGCACAAGCCTTAGTGGCACTTAGGCACACACTTAGTAAAGATCAATTTTCTATGATTTCTTATTGTGATTCCTCTTTTGCAGTGTGGAATACACTGATTCTTTCTTTCGAGCTTCAATGACAAACTATATGGAGAAGAAATCTAGTGGAGATGAGTCCGAACAAGCTTACTTCATAGTCCAAGGGAATGAATCCCTTGAGATAAACTTGGATACTCAACTAGATGATAGTGCTACTTCTTCAGGTGATGACAATATGGATGCCGATGTTTTAAACGAAGAACTTTCATTATTTTGTGAAAACTTGCTAGAAAAGTATGAACTTTTGAAAAAAGAAAAGTTTTGAATTAAAAGAAGAAAATAAAAATTTATTCTCTAAACTCGATATGGTTTTGAAAGAGAAGGTTGAGGTTTCAAGTGAAAGGGACTCCTTGAAAATCCAACTTGACCTTGTTTTAAAAGAGATTAAAATTTTTAAAAATAAAAATGATTGTGATGATGTTTTGAAGAAAAATGAGATTTTGTCTTCAAAACTCGATTTTGTTTTAAAAGAGAATGATTCTTTAAAAAATAAAATTGTTTTAATTTCTAAAGAACTAGATTTAGTTTCAAAAAAAAATGTTTCTTTGAAAATGATTTTGATTCCCATGTTTGTCATGCTAGTATAGATTTATCTTCTTTTAACAAACATGTTGCATGCTCCACTTCTTCTTCAAGTATTAATAATGATATTTGTATGTTGAAGAAAAGTGTAGATTGTTTGTGCTCCACTTTTAGCCAATGTGTCATGAATCACACACGATTGGAATCCATGTTTCACAAGAAACATGCTCCTCATATGCATGCACACAAACCATGGCATACACATGCTCATCATGCTTACACACATGATTTTATGTATGCTCATGTGTACACTTGTACACATTATGGACGTAAGGCCACCTTGTAATGTTTTGTTATGATAGAATAAATATTTCAAATTTGCAAATTAGTTTATTTGAGTTAGGAAAGGTGCTAACCCCCATGGACCCAAAAAAATATGGGTACCAAAATTCAGTCCTATTCTATTTGATGTAGGTGTGGGCTCTCGCTTGACGTGAGAGTAATGGTGCCTTGATGGTGGATACATTTGAGCTTGATTGACACTCTATTGAATGCATCACCTTCAAGGATGTTTGTGGGAGGACCACCATGGTTTGGAGACTTAGAGATTAGCCTTAATTATTTTGGACTATCTCTAACTCCCATTTTGATTACATGCTTATTTTCCATTAAAAAATTTTTTTCACGGGAAAAACATACAAAAAGAGATCGAGGAGAAAAATTACAAGTAAAAAAAAATTACAAATAGATCTCCTATGTGATTTCTGGAAAAAATGTGCCGGTAGAAACCTGATCAGCGCACGATCACTTTATCTCTTTGACGATGCAATCGATCAAGTGATCAAGATTGCCTCCTAATAAGACTCCCTTCTTGCTTGATTCAGGGAATCGGAGAACAAAGATCAGAAGAGCCCTTTTGCTAGGAATTCTGCTCTTTTCAAGCCAATCTCCTCTCTGTCTCTCCGTGTGTATGTCCTCGTCCCTTGGCTCAGCAAGAGACTATTTATAGCCAAAGGTGGGGTGTAACCGCCCCCTTGAATTCAGCAAGGCTGAATCAGCCTTAGCTTCGCACGAGATTCGCAAATGACCTTGTCGTGAAGCTCTTTGCGAGCTTCTGGCGAAGCTAGAGGGTTCGTGCGAACGTCCTCATGCTGTTATGACTCAATCGTCTCCACTTAATGTAGGACGAAATGGGTGGGTGTAACCGCCCTCTTAAAGTAGCATTAATCCCACTAAATTAGTGGGGTTCACCCATAATCCCTCATGAAATTTTGAAACGGTCAATTTGATGACCTGGCAAAGCCTACTGCAGAGCTAGATCATACGGAGCTAGCTCATAGCTTCAGAAGAAGTTATTTTTGGAGCCTCGTGTGAATCTAAGACTTTGCCCATAGCGGAGCTACGACTTAGTTAGGGATAGAGCCTCTGGCACGAAGCTCATGGATCAGCCTCCGGCGGGGCTAAATGGGAAGCTTCATGCGAAGCTGATAGTTTAGCTTCAAAGCGAGGCTACTAGGTTTAGGCGAAGCTTTTAATTTCATGCGGAGCTACAAAGCTTACCTCAGGGTTATGCCCAGGCTAAGTATTTGAGCTAGCTTAGCGTCTTAGGCTTGCTTGGGTCTCCAAAGGCGACTTTGACTTACTATCTGCTTTACTGGATTAGTAATGTACATGTTGTTGGCTCATCTCTGGTCATCAGCTTGTCTTCGGCTTATCTTCTGTAGATGTCAATAAGTTAGACGTTGTTCAGACCGGTTAAAGATGAATGCGGGTGTCCTGTCTTTTTGAGTTTCAACAATGCTCTCATTGATTGATTTTTAGCATGTATTGATTTTCATATTTTTTTATGTTCATTATGTTTAAATGCAATGTTTATTAGACTTGAGATATACATAAATAGTATTTGAGATACACCCATATTTATATGGACTATTATTTTTGTGTTCTCACTATAGCTTAGCTACTGTGTATATTCTATCTCTATAGCACGTGTATTTACCCTAATGATCATATTAATTTATGTTTTCTTTTATGCTTCATGTTTTAATTACATTTTTAGATGTAATTTTTATGAAAACTTGTGTTTATACTTGTACAACTAGTGAGCCACATTAATAATTATATATTTGTGCTCTATTGTTCATTTGTACCCATTAGATGTACTTGTATAATCTAGTTTTGATGATTCTTTCATTTTAACTTATATTCCCTATTTTTTTACATGTTTTCATAAAATATGTTTAGCTTCATGTATATATTAATTTTGTCTAAAACTTTAGATATACATGTATATCCTTGAGTCACTTAGTTTTCATGCAGAATTTTTTTATGGACTCATTTATGTTTGGGATATGTATATATGCTTTTAGTTTCAATAAAACATACATATATCTTGAAGCCTATTTAGTTTTGATGAGTTCTTATTTTTGATAAAAGGAATATTATATGAGCTTCATAGCCTATTTCTATGATTATGCTTTTCACATGATTTTTGTACACTCACATTATTTGTGTTTACTCATGACTTTATTTTATGAGTACATTTTTGAGCTCTATAGATCTTGAGTGACAATTTCTGTGTACTTAGCAAAGCTTCATGATATGATTTGGTTTCATGATTTTGAAGGATCTTTAACCAGTTATTTCAAAAATTATCTTAAACTAGTTTCGTATTTTTCAATTGTAGTGATTTTAAATTTGTTAAAATATTTTCAAATTATATTTTTAAAATCCCTACCTTCCAGTTGGGCGACAATGTATACCCTTATTGAATATCTTTTAAACTTGTGCATAAATAGAGTGGTAGGTATGAGGTATACACATAATCTTCATGATAGTTCATATGTTTGTATACTCATATGTGTTTTCTATATATGTATGATTCAAATTTCAATTGGTATTTCTATACATATATATGATCTTAATTGTGCTCACTTTGCAATGCTATATATTTTCCTTAAGCACAAATTATGTTTATGCTAAGCTTGACTTAATTATAAATATTAATTGGCATCTTTACAAGTTTATGCATAGATTTCAATTGGTATTTCAATTGGTATTTATTTGGTATCAAAATGTATTTTATATTTCATTTTCAATTGGTACCAAACATTCCTTAAGTATGAGATATACATATTTTTTCTGTACAAATTATTTCTTTTTAAGCTCGATTTAGTTCATAATGTCAATTGTATTTCGATTGGTATCTTATACAAGCTTATGCATTGTCTTTTTTAATATTTCATAAAGGAGGAGAAAAATTCTTGTTTTAATTTTCAATCGGTTTTATTTTCAATTGGTATCTTACTACCACTTCTATGATGAAAAAAATTTTGTTTTGGTATATGCTAAAATTTTCAATATTGGTATCAATAATCTTAAATTGGTGTTATTCTTAATTTGGTATCTTTATTGAAAAATGATTTTAGTATTTACCTAAAAATTTGGTTTCAACTTTCAATTGGTATCAAAATTTACTTTGCTATCAAAATTTGTTTTGTTAACTTCAAGAATTCAAAAAAATTTCAAAATTTCTTGATATATATTGCTTATATGCAAAGGGAGTTTCACATCTCCTCTATATATAAATTCATGTTGAGTGTATCTCATATTGAGGAGCTTGACCTCTCTTCTTTATGTGATACGCGTGTGTAAGGAGAGCTTAACATCTCCGCTTGTACATTGTATATTATGCTTTATGTGATTATGGTCTAGTTATCCTTCTTCATGTAATGTATGTATGCAGGGGGCTAACTTATCGTCTCTCCTCTTCATGAATGTATATCGCATACATCTTTATTGTTTGATTGTCTTCACCCCATTGTTGATGAATTGACAAAAAGGGAGAGAAGAATTTAGAGAGTTTATATATCCATGTTTATATTCTTATTTATGCATATATGTTTTTGCTTAGTTTATTTACTTTATTGAATATCTTTATTGTTTATTGCTATGCATGAGTTAAGGGTGAGCTTCTATGAAGCTTATCTTTAATCCATGCATATATAACTCCATGAGTTTTATCATCATCAAAAAGGGGGAGATTGTTGGCCCAAAGGCCCATCACTCTAGTTTTAATGATGATTAACTCATGTAGTTATTGTACTAATGATCTGTGTTTTAAATAGTTTCAGATTTGCTATCAAGATCTTAATAGGTATTTAGTTTCAACAAAGGAGTTTTGGAGCTAACACATGTAGATTCAAGAGCTCGCGCATCATGATCGCATCTAGCACTTGGTGGAGTCTAGTTCTTTGGATCGAGTCGGCTTGGAGAAGGAGTTCTACAAGAAGACTTCGGTTTGTTTTTAGTTTAGTTTGTTTTTAGATCTTGTGTAAAGATAGACTAATATTGATATGCTCAAGTACACATAGACACACACAC